>CM055120.1:278238786-278291286 GCA_029206835.1 Rana muscosa | reverse complement strand
ACCCGACCCAGGTATGGGACTCACCAGACATGATGACCCGTGGTGCGGATCCCAGACCACACCCAACCCAGGTATGGGACTCACCAGACATGATGACCCGTGGTGTATATCCCAGACCACACCCGACCCAGGTACGGGACTCACCTGACATGATGACCTGTGGTGCGGATCCCAGACCACACCCGACCCGGGGATGGGACTCACCTGACATGATGACCCGTGTTGTGGATCCCAGACCACACCCGAACCAGATATGGGACTCACCTGACATGATGACCCGTGGTGCGGATCCCAGACCACACCCGACCCAGGTATGGGACTCACCTGACATGATGACCCATGGTGTATATCCCAGACCACACCCGACCCATATATGGGACTCACCTGACATGATGACCCGTGGTGTGGATCCCAGACCACACCTGACCCGGGGATGGGACTCACCTGACATGATGACCCGTGGTGCGGATCCCAGACCACACCCGACCCAGGTATGGGACTCACCAGACATGATGACCCATGGTGTATATCCCAGACCACACCCGACCCAGATATGGGACTCACCTGACATGATGACCCGTGGTGTGGATCCCAGACCACACCCGACCCAGGTACGGGACTCACCTGACATGATGACCTGTGGTGTATATCCCAGACCACACCCGACCCAGATATGGGACTCACCTGACATGATGACCCATGGTGTATATCCCAGACCACACCCGACCCAGGTATGGGACTCACCAGACATGATGACCCGTGGTGCGGATCCCAGACCACACCCAACCCAGGTATGGGACTCACCAGACATGATGACCCGTGGTGTATATCCCAGACCACACCCGACCCAGGTACGGGACTCACCTGACATGATGACCTGTGGTGCGTATCCCAGACCACACCCGACCCGGGGATGGGACTCACCTGACATGATGACCCGTGGTGTATATCCCAGACCACACCCGACCCAGATATGGGACTCACCTGACATGATGACCTATGGTGCTGATCCCAGACCACACCCGACCCAGGTACGGGACTCACCTGACATGATGACCCGTGGTGTATATCCCAGACGACACCTGACCCGGGGATGGGACTCACCTGACATGATGACCCGTGGTGCGGATCCCAGACCACACCCGACCCAGGTACGGGACTTACCTGACATGATGACCTGTGGTGCGGATCCCAGACCACACCCGACCCAGGTACGGGACTCACCTGACATGATGACCTGTGGTGCGGATCCCAGACCACACCCGACCCGGGGATGGGACTCACCTGACATGATGACCCGTGGTGTATATCCCAGACCACACCCGACCCAGATGTGGGACTCACCTGACATGATGACCTATGGTGCTGATCCCAGACCACACCCGACCCAGGTACGGGACTCACCTGACATGATGACCCGTGGTGCGGATCCCAGACCACACCCGACCCAGGTACGGGACTCACCTGACATTATGACCTGTGGTGCGGATCCCAGACCACACCCGACCCAGGTACGGGACTCACCTGACATGATGACCTGTGGTGCGGATTCCAGACCACACCCGACCCGGGGATGGGACTCCCCTGACATGATGACCCGTGGTGCGGATCCCAGACCACACCCGACCCAGGTATGGGACTCACCAGACATGATGACCCATGGTGTATATCCCAGACCACACCCGACCCAGATATGGGACTCACCTGACATGATGACCCGTGGTGTGGATCCCAGACCACACCCGACCCAGGTATGGGACTCACCTAACATGATGACCCGTGGTGCGGATCCCGGGCCACACCCAACCCAGGTATGGGACTCACCTGACATGATGACCCGTGGTGTGGATCCCAGACCACACCTGACCCGGGGATGGGACTCACCTGACATGATGACCCATGGTGTATATCCCAGACCACACCCGACCCATATATGGGACTCACCTGACATGATGACCCGTGGTGTGGATCCCAGACCACACCTGACCCGGGGATGGGACTCACCTGACATGATGACCCGTGGTGCGGATCCCAGACCACACCCGACCCAGGTATGGAACTCACCAGACATGATGACCCATGGTGTATATCCCAGACCACATCGACCCAGATATGGGACTCACCTGACATGATGACCCGTGGTGTGGATCCCAGACCACACCCGACCCAGGTACGGGACTCACCTGACATGATGACCCGTGGTGTATATCCCAGACCACACCCGACCCAGGTACGGGACTCACCTGACATGATGACCCGTGGTGTATATCCCAGACCACACCTGACCCGGGGATGGGACTCACCTGACATGATGACCCGTGGTGCGGATCCCAGACCACACCCGACCCAGGTACGGGACTCACCTGACATTATGACCTGTGGTGCGGATCCCAAGACCACACCCGACCCAGGTACGGGACTCACCTGACATGATGACCCGTGGTGCGGATCCCAGACCACACCCGACCCAGGTATGGGACTCACCTGACATGATGACCTGTGGTGCGGATTCCAGACCACACCCGACCCAGGGATGGGACTCCCCTGACATTATGACCCGTGGTGCGGATCCCAGACCACACCCGACCCAGGTACGGGACTCACCTGACATGATGACCTGTGGTGCGGATCCCAGACCACACCCGACCCAGGTACGAGACTCACCTAACATGATGACCTGTGGTGCGAATCCCAGACCACACCCGACCCAGGTACGGGACTCACCTAACATGATGACCCGTGGTGTATATTCCAGACCACATCCGACCCAGGTACGGGACTCACCTGACATGATGACCCGTGTTGTGGATCCCAGACCACACCCGACCCGGGTATGGGACTCACCTGACATGATGACCTGTGGTGCGGATCCCAGACCACACCCGACCTGGGTATGGGACTCACCTGACTTGATGACCTGTGGTGCTGATCCCAGACCACACCCAACCCAGGTATGGGACTCACCTGACATGATGACCTGTGGTGCGGATCCCAGACCACACCTGACCCAGGTACGGGACTCACCTGACATGATGACCCGTGGTGTGGATCCCAGACCACACCCGACCCAGGTATGGGACTCACCTGACATGATGACCCGTGGTGTATATTCCAGACCACACCCGACCCAGGTACGGGACACACCTGACATGATGACCTGTGGTGTATATCCCAGACCACACCTGTAACGGATCTCAGATACCCCAGATGGGCACATCCGCCAGACTTGTGTCTCCTGTCCTCCAAACGCACCCGCAGCCTGCAGATTCGCCATAACCAGCCCTTAACCCCTCAATCACGAGACAATCCACACAGGTGTTGAGGGTTAAACATGTAGAGCATCAACAGTTTATTAAATCCAAAACATACACTTTTACACACAGTTAGGGACACTCCCCTTAGCCTTGTCATAGAGGGGGGGAGGGGACAAGGAAGAATCAATGGGAACTGAACACTTGTACATTGAAACAGAGACTACAGATAAACATAAAGGGATTATGGTAAGCAGGCAACCCCTCAATACACATCCCCTGCGGAGAGATGTCTGCAGTCCAGACCATTGTCTATGTGCCATGAACCAACACAGCTAAACACAGCAACAAGAGGGGGGGGATGGGGGAGAAGGGATGTAGCATTACATTATCTCAATGCCAGCTTCTCCCCGAGTCTCCAGTCTCTTCTGGGCCATAATCTGTGGGTAGGAGGCCCGCCCTCAGTCCCTTCCAAAGCACACAGTGACAGTGGGTTCTGTCACATTTCTCCCCTTTTAAAAACAGACTAACCAGGTTCCTGACCCCGAACTGGTCTGGACCTGCGTTAGTCGCAAACTTCCACCCCAGGCAACCAGGAAAAGGAAAAGTACGTCTCTGGGGCTGGGGAGCAAAATCGCACATACGGTCTCCCGTGAATAAAAACAGCCGCTGCAGAGTGGGAACAGCTGTCCGCACTCCCGTGATCTGGGGCTGGGTTGCAGATATTGAGGGGAGCTGAATAATCCTCTGCCCCGATGCCAGCGCTTCAGCTTGTAGGGAACATAGGCTGGCAGTGCTATGCAGTTGGGGAGGAAAAGGTTCTTGCTTTTCTCCTGGAGTAGCTAACAGCCGCTGAGGAGGTATCTTGCAGGGACTGTCTCCCGGACTCTCCGTCTCTTTTTCTGATGCTGGGCAGAGGCCAACATCGCTCTGCCCCATAGCCAGTGCTTGTGCTAGGGGGACATATACAATGGTAGAGTTCAGCAGCTGAAGAGGGGGAAGGATTTTCTCCCCTCCTGGTTCTGTGACCAGCTTCTGAGGCGACTTCTGACAGGGGCTGTCTCCCAAACCCTCCAAAAATCTACTGAGGGCTGGGTCGGGGCCGGTAACACTCTGCCATGCAGCCAGTGCTTCTGCTGGGGGGATATACACTGGGGTAGTGTCCAAGTGCTGGGCAACCAGCTCACTGAGGTCATCCCTCGGACTCCCTGGATCTAACTCTGAGGGTGGGCAGAGGCCCGCGGCACTCTGCCCCGTAGCCAGCGCTTCTGCTGGGGGGATGAACACTGGGGTAGTGTCCAAGTGCTGGGGAAACAGCTCACTGAGGTCATCCCTCGGACTCCCTGGATCCAACTCTGAGGGTGGGCAGAGGCCAGCGGCACTCTGCCCTGCAGTCAGCGCTTCTGCTGGGGGGATGAACATTGGGGTAATGTCCAATTGCTGGGGAGGGAGAATTGCTTCCTCCACTCCCGTTGGGGATATCTGCTGTTGGGGAAACGGCTCACGAAAATCATCTCTCAGACTCTCCGGATCCAACTCTTTTTCTGATGCTGGGCTGAGGCTAGTGGCACTCTGCCCTGTAGCCAGCGCTTCTGCTGGGGCACCGGATGCGATACTCTCGACTTGCTGCTGATCACCATTTACCAGCCTTCCAGTGCCAGTCTCAACTTCCCCTTCTGAGACCTTTATGCTATTATCTTGTCTCTCTGCTTGGGGAACCTCTGGTGCGTTACGGCATTCTAGCACTCGCAGTGCCCTCTGTATCATCGCCGCTTCTTCCATTGCGGTTAGGACGGGAAAACGTAGGGGCACTCCTGGCCCCATTTGCTCCGCATCTTCGTGACTGTCCGCTGTTTCTCCAGGACAGTCCCAGGCAACGGGAGCCATGCCAGGCTGCTGATCACCGTCAAACAGCCGCTTGTAGGCAATCTCGAGCTCCCATTCCTGCTCAACCAGGAACTCCAATTCCTCCAGGTCACACGCCTCTTCAGGGAGGTCCAGCACCTCATCTCGGAAGTCCAGGATGTTTTCCAGCCGCCACTCCTCATCGCTCCCAAAGTCTGGGTCTCCGTACATTTTTTGATGGAGCAGCCCCACGCCGCCGTAGCCAACGCCTTCTGTCGGGCTGCCGTCTGCTGTACTTGGCCACAGTTGAGCCGCGAACCACCGGAGGGCTCTGTAGCTGGCGTCCAGCCTCATCTCCTCCTGGACCAATCTTCCGAGCTCCGTCTTCCACTCATCTCGCGGTCGTTCCCTCAGGAACACCTCTCGCGCATGGTACTGCGTCCAGTACATCTCTGTGGAGGAGGGAAGGATCTTCCCCTGATGGCGCCGCTCGTGGCTTAGCGTTTCATGCCAGAGTTGCCAGCGGATCACATCCTCCCAGCCGAGCATGGTGCGCTCTGTCGCTGGTCCCCGATGTTGCTTCCGCATGCCTTGCAGCCTCCTCTCAAACTCCGCTCTCATGCTGGCTGGTCCCCGTATTGCTCCTCGACGGCTGCCCAGATCTTGAATCCTGGTGGTGGTTTGGATGGCCCGGGCTGCAGGAGACATCCCACCGCTGCCACCACTGTAACGGATCTCAGATACCCCAGATGGGCACATCCGCCAGACTTGTGTCTCCTGTCCTCCAAACGCACCCGCAGCCTGCAGATTCGCCATAACCAGCCCTTAACCCCTCAATCACGAGACAATCCACACAGGTGTTGAGGGTTAAACATGCAGAGCATAAAAACTGTTTATTAAATCCAAAACATACACTTTTACACACAGTTAGGGACACTCCCCTTAGCCTTGTCATAGAGGGGGGGGAGGGGACAAGGAAGAATCAATGGGAACTGAACACTTGTACATTGAAACAGAGACTACAGATAAACATAAAGGGATTATGGTAAGCAGGCAGCCCTTCAATACACATCCCCTGCAGAGAGATGTCTGCAGTCCAGACCATTGTCTGTGTGCCATGAACCAACACAGCTAAACACAGCAACAAGAGGGGGGGATGGGGGAGAAGGGATGTAGCATTACATTATCTCAATGCCAGCTTCTCCCCGAGTCTCCAGTCTCCTCTGGGCCATAATCTGTGGGTAGGAGGCCCGCCCTCAGTCCCTTCCAAAGCACACAGTGACAGTGGGTTCTGTCACAACACCCGACCCAGGTACGGGACTCACCTGACATGATGACCCGTGGTGTATATCCCAGACCACACCCGACCCGGGGATGGGACTCACCTGACATGATGACCCGTGGTGTATATCCCAGACCACACCCGACCCAGATATGGGACTCACCTGACATGATGACCTATGGTGCTGATCCCAGACCACTCCCGACCCAGGTACGGGACTCACCTGACATGATGACCCGTGGTGCGGATCCCAGACCACACCCGACCCAGGTACGGGACTCACCTGACATTATGACCTGTGGTGCGGATCCCAGACCACACCCGACCCAGGTACGGGACTCACCTGACATGATGACCTGTGGTGCGGATTCCAGACCACACCCGACCCGGGGATGGGACTCCCCTGACATGATGACCCGTGGTGCGGATCCCAGACCACACCCGACCCAGGTATGGGACTCACCAGACATGATGACCCATGGTGTATATCCCAGACCACACCCGACCCAGATATGGGACTCCCCTGACATGATGACCCGTGGTGTGGATCCCAGACCACACCCGACCCAGGTATGGGACTCACCAGACATGATGACCCGTGGTGTATATCCCAGACCACACCCGACCCAGGTACGGGACTCACCTGACATGATGACCCGTGGTGTATATCCCAGACCACACCTGACCCGGGGATGGGACTCACCTGACATGATGACACGTGGTGTATATCCCAGACCACACCCGACCCAGGTACGGGACTCACCTGACATTATGACCTGTGGTGCGGATCCCAGACCACAACTGACCCAGGTATGGGACTCACCTGACATGATGACCCGTGGTGCGGATCCCAGACCACACCCGACCCAGGTATGGGACTCACCTGACATGATGACCTGTGGTGCGGATTCCAGACCACACCCGACCCGGGGATGGGACTCCCCTGACATTATGACCCGTGGTGCGGATCCCAGACCACACCCGACCCAGGTACGGGACTCACCTGACATGATGACCTGTGGTGCGAATCCCAGACCACACCCGACCCAGGTACGGGACTCACCTAACATGATGACCCGTGGTGTATATTCCAGACCACATCCGACCCAGGTACGGGACTCACCTGACATGATGAGCCATGTTGTGGATCCCAGACCACACCCGACCCGGGTATGGGACTCACCTGACATGATGACCTGTGGTGTGGATCCCAGACCACACCCGACCTGGGTATGGGACTCACCTGACTTGATGACCTGTGGTGCTGATCCCAGACCACACCCAACCCAGGTATGGGACTCACCTGACATGATGACCTGTGGTGCGGATCCCAGACCACACCTGACCCAGGTACGGGACTCACCTGACATGATGACCCGTGGTGTGGATCCCAGACCACACCCGACCCAGGTATGGGACTCACCTGACATGATGACCCGTGGTGTATATTCCAGACCACACCCGACCCAGGTACGGGACTCACCTGACTTGATGACCCGTGGTGTGGATCCCAGACCACACCCGATCCAGGTATGGGACTCACCTGACATGATGACCCGTGGTGTATATCCCAGACCACACCCGACCCAGGTACGGGACACACCTGACATGATGACCCGTGGTGTGGATCCTAGACCACACCTGACCCGGGGATGGGACTCACCTGACATTATGACCTGTGGTGCGGATCCCAGACCACACCCGACCCAGGTACGGGACTCACCTGACATGATGACCTGTGGTGCGGATTCCAGACCACACCCGACCCAGGTACGGGACTCACCTGACATTATGACCTGTGGTGCGGATCCCAGACCACACCCGACCCAGGTACGGGACTCACCTGACATGATGACCTGTGGTGCGGATTCCAGACCACACCCGACCCGGGGATGGGACTCCCCTGACATGATGACCCGTGGTGCGGATCCCAGACCACACCCGACCCAGGTATGGGACTCACCAGACATGATGACCCATGGTGTATATCCCAGACCACACCCGACCCAGATATGGGACTCCCCTGACATGATGACCCGTGGTGTGGATCCCAGACCACACCCGACCCAGGTATGGGACTCACCAGACATGATGACCCGTGGTGTATATCCCAGACCACACCCGACCCAGGTACGGGACTCACCTGACATGATGACCCGTGGTGTATATCCCAGACCACACCTGACCCGGGGATGGGACTCACCTGACATGATGACACGTGGTGTATATCCCAGACCACACCCGACCCAGGTACGGGACTCACCTGACATTATGACCTGTGGTGCGGATCCCAGACCACAACTGACCCGGGGATGGGACTCCCCTGACATTATGACCCGTGGTGCGGATCCCAGACCACACCCGACCCAGGTACGGGACTCACCTGACATGATGACCTGTGGTGCGAATCCCAGACCACACCCGACCCAGGTACGGGACTCACCTAACATGATGACCCGTGGTGTATATTCCAGACCACATCCGACCCAGGTACGGGACTCACCTGACATGATGAGCCATGTTGTGGATCCCAGACCACACCCGACCTGGGTATGGGACTCACCTGACATGATGACCTGTGGTGTGGATCCCAGACCACACCCGACCTGGGTATGGGACTCACCTGACTTGATGACCTGTGGTGCTGATCCCAGACCACACCCAACCCAGGTATGGGACTCACCTGACATGATGACCTGTGGTGCGGATCCCAGACCACACCTGACCCAGGTACGGGACTCACCTGACATGATGACCCGTGGTGTGGATCCCAGACCACACCCGACCCAGGTATGGGACTCACCTGACATGATGACCCGTGGTGTATATTCCAGACCACACCCGACCCAGGTACGGGACTCACCTGACTTGATGACCCGTGGTGTGGATCCCAGACCACACCCGATCCAGGTATGGGACTCACCTGACATGATGACCCGTGGTGTATATCCCAGACCACACCCGACCCAGGTACGGGACACACCTGACATGATGACCCGTGGTGTGGATCCTAGACCACACCTGACCCGGGGATGGGACTCACCTGACATGATGACCCGTGGTGTGGATCCTAGACCACACCTGACCCGGGGATGGGACTCACCTGACATGATGACCCATGGTGTATATCCCAGAACACACCCGACCCAGGTATGGGACTCACCAGACATGATGACCTGTGGTGTATATCCCAGACCACACCCGACCCGGGTATGGGACTCACCTGACATGATGACCTGTGGTGCTGATCCCAGACCACACCCGACCCAGGTACGGGACTCACCTGACATGATGACCCGTGGTGTATATCCCAGACCACACCCGTCCCAGTTATGGGACTCACCTGACATGATGACCTGTGGTGTATATCCCAGACCACACCGACCCGGGTATGGGACTCACCTGACATGATGACCTGTGGTGCGGATCCCAGACCACACCTGACCTAGGTACGGGACTCACCTGACATGATGACCTGTGGTGTATAACCCAGACCACACCCGACCCAGGTACGGGACTCACCTGACATGATGACCCGTGGTGTGGATCCCAGACCACACCCGACCCGGGTATGGGACTCACCTGACATGATGACCCGTGGTGTATATCCCAGACCACACCCGACCCAGGTACGGGACTCACCTGACATAATGACCTGTGGTGTATATCCCAGACCACACCCGACCCAGGTATGGGACTCACCTGACATGATGACCCGTGGTGTATATCCCAGACCACACCTGACCCAGGTATGGGACTCACCAGACATGATGACCTGTGGTGCTGATCCCAGACCACACCCGACCCAGGTACGGGACTCACCTGACATGATGACCCGTGGTGTATATCCCAGACCACACCCGACCCAGGTATGGGACTCACCTGACATGATGACCCGTGGTGTATATCCCAGACCACACCCAACCCAGGTATGGGACTCACCTGACATGATGACCCGTGATGTGGATCCCAGACCACACCCGACCCGGGTATGGGACTCACCTGACATGATGACCCGTGATGTATATCCCAGACCACACCCGACCCAGGTACGGGACTCACCTGACATGATGACCCGTGGTGTATATCCCAGACCACACCCGACCCAGGTACGGGACTCACCTGACATGATGACCCGTGATGTGGATCCCAGACCACACCCTACCCAGGTATGGGACTCATCAGACATGATGACCCGTGATGTGGATCCCAGACCACACCCGACCCAGGTATGGGACTCACCAGACATGATGACCCGTGATGTATATCCCAGACCACACCCGACCCAGGTACGGGACTCACCTGACATGATGACCCGTGGTGTATATCCCAGACCACACCCGACCCAGGTACGGGACTCACCTGACATGATGACCCGTGATGTGGATCCCAGACCACACCCGACCCAGGTATGGGACTCACCTGACATGATGACCCATGGTGTATATCCCAGACCACACCCGACCCAGGTACGGGACTCACCTGACCTGATGACCCCTGGTGCGGATCCCAGACCACACCCAACCCAGGTATGGGACTCACCTGACATGATGACCCGTGGTGTATATCCCAGACCACACCCAACCCAGGTATGGGACTCACCTGACCTGATGACCCGTGGTGCGGATCCCAGACCACACCCGACCCGGGTATGGGACTCACCTGACATGATGACCCGTGGTGTATATCCCAGACCACACCCGACCCAGGTATGGGACTCACCTGACATGATGACCCGTGGTGTATATCCCAGACCACACCCGACCCGGGTATGGGACTCACCTAACATGATGACCCGTGGTGCGTATCCCAGACCACACCCGACCCAGGTATGGGACTCACCAGACATGATGACCCATGGTGTATATCCCAGACCACACCCGACCCAGATATGGTGTAACTGGAAGGCCCGGGGGACTCAGAATCGCTTAGAAAGTATGAGATACCCTTGCTTCAGCTCCCCCAATGGCTCTTATGTGTCAATCACCCTGTGTCTCTATTAGGGGCACAGGGTGAATGAAAACCCCAATATGGCCTATGATGGCCATATTCAAGCTGCACATACATTGTATCTAGATTGAATGTGTACTGTGGGGGGGGGGGGGGGTGTAATCATTGCGGTGAGGAGTTAAGGTTATTTGCATTCTATTGTCTATTATGAATTAAGTCTGCTACTGTGACAATGTGGATTGGAGCTGGTCAACCGTCTGGCTGCATATTATGGGATGTTGAAGTGTCTTCTGTGAGGAGGGGGGGGGGAAATCACCCCTCCTGCCTAAGACTGTTTATCAAAGGAGAAGTTTGAACACACCTGACCTGTATTACCATTGTCATTGGACAGTTTAACCTGCCCTGTTCCCCAAAGGATGGGAGGGGAGGGTTTTGAAGAGAAATGTTACCATGTGTTTTGAAAATAAAGTCATTCCCTGTTTTGGAACTTGAATACAGAGCGTTGTCTCGTATCTGGGGGGAGAATCATTCGTATGGGGTCTTATTCAGCTGGTTGGAGTGTCTGGTGGCTGTCGTGTGGTTGGAAAGGGAATATCCTAACGGTGTTAACCCCTTTCATACTTGGGGTGCCGTTACAATTGGTGGCAGCAGTGGGATTGATCCCCACAGCCAGAAGGACAGCTACAAGAGGACACAGGACAATGGAGGCACAGTATGAACGGCTAAAGCTCTCCACCCTCAAAGACTTACTGGAGAACCGGGGAAGACCGGCCAACAACCGTAAGAAGAGCGACATTATCAGAGAACTAGTCGAAATGGATGGAACCGAAAGGCCCAGTGTAACAGACAGGACACCCGAAGAGGCAAGTTTTGATCGGGCTGTTAAACTAAGACTGGCACATTATGGTCCTAACCCTCCAGCGGAGATCATAGACCTAGTTATAGCGGCTGTGGAGGCAAATTTGCTACAGCAAAGAGGTGCTGCAGCAGCAGAAGTCACAGCAGCACCAACTGCAAGGAGAGGAGAGGTACAGATACCAGCCGCCATGGAAGAGGAAGTCAGAAAGAGGTTACAAGAGATGCAGATACAGCATAGAGGACCAGTATCAGAGGAGGTCCTGCTGGGATGGTCGGATTCGATCCGCTGCGATTTCTGGAAGAAAGTGCTAGCCCTCGAGCAGCAACACCAGGGAAAGGTTCTCCCCTCCATCTATGTAAGGTACTGGTCGCAGTATGAAGTACGAATGCCGTTATTGGGGGAACAACCAAAGCAGGAGTGGACAACTGAGTTAAGCAGGCTGATCCGGGCAGAGATGCGGTTGGACGAGAGCTATAGAGCCCTCCGGTGGTATGTAGCCCAAGAGTGCCCATGGTCAGCGGATGACAGCCCCACGGAAGGCTTTGACTATAATGGCCTGGGATTGTTGTATTGGAGGCTGTCCGAGGACCCTGACTTTGGGAGTGATCGGAAGTGGCGTTTGGAGGAAATAATGGAGCACAGAGAGCGAAAACTGAATGTCTCGGAAGGGCACTGGGCAGAGGAAGATTTGGAGTTTCTGGCCGTTCAGGAATGGGAGCTGGAGATCGCTTACAGACAGCTGCTAGAATCTGTTCAGCAGCAGGGTGGGGCTACCTGTGCCTGGGACTATCAGGGAATACCAGTTGACAACTATGAAATCCTGGCTGAAGAATCGGCAGTGGAAAAGCTGAAGATTGCCATCCCTAAAGCCGAAGTGGATGATGTGGAGTTCCAGGGAGCTAGGGCAGTCGGCTCATCTCCCCAGCCACTGATTACAGAAGGTATGGACTTAAGGAACTGTTCAGAGGATGTTATAGATTATGCATTGCCTGCCCAAGTACTGGCAGCAGGACAAAGTACTGCAGACCCCTGCTCTACACCCGTGGCAGTTTTGGAGGCCCGAGTTGAGAAGGTGATGGTTCCTCTTTCCGAGTGGATTTCAGAGATGCAGGGAGGAGAAGCAGCCATTTTCCCTCCCGAACAGTTAACCAGAGCAGATGGTGTGGAGTCCCCAGCAGAAGTGCTGGCAACCGGGCAGAGTGATGGCAACCTCTGCCCAGCACCGGAAACAACTGTGGAGTTTCAGGGAGCTGGGGCAGTTGGCCCCTCTCTCCAGCAACAAGCAGAGGTGGTAAAGCTTTTACCCCCAGCTGAATCACTGGCAGCAGGGCAGAATGCTACTGGACGCTGCACACAACTGCCACTTGAGCGGATATCGGTGGATGGGACTTCAGTCTCCACTTGTATACCCCAGGGATGCCGGGCAGTCGACCCAGATCCCCAACAGCATGACGGACTGAGCCCAGTCACCCTGTCTTCTCTCCAGCGGCCGAAAGGACTCCAGGGAGAAGGGCCAGTCCAGGCCTCCCCCCAGCGGTGGATATATTCTCTGAGAGAGGCAGAGGTTGGCTGGGTAAGTAATGCTCTGTTTGGAGCAATTTATTTGGGGTACTGTGTGGATACCGGCATTAGAAGAAGGGACCTATGGACTAACTTCGGAGTCAACCCGTCTGGGGTCGCCTCCTGTGTTAGTCTCCTGCCGAAAGGGGAGAGATGTAACTGGAAGGCCCGGGGGACTCAGAATCGCTTAGAAAGTATGAGATACCCTTGCTTCAGCTCCCCCAATGGCTCTTATGTGTCAATCACCCTGTGTCTCTATTAGGGGCAGAGGGTGAATGAAAACCCCAATATGGCCTATGATGGCCATATTCAAGCTGCACATACATTGTATCTAGATTGGAGGTGTACTGTGAGGGGGGGTGTAATCATTGCGGTGAGGTGTTAAGGTTATTTGCATTCTATTGTCTATTATGAATTAAGTCTGCTACTGTGACAATGTGGATTGGAGCTGGTCAACCGTCTGGCTGCATATTATGGGATGTTGAAGTGTCTTCTGTGAGGAGGGGGGGGAAATCACCCCTCCTGCCTAAGACTGTTTATCAAAGGAGAAGTTTGAACACACCTGACCTGTATCACCATTGTCATTGGACAGTTTAACCCGCCCTGTTCCCCAAAGGATGGGAGGGGAGGGTTTTGAAGAGAAATGTGTTACCATGTGTTTTGAAAATAAAGTCATTCCCTGTTTTGGAACTTGAATACAGAGCGTTGTCTCGTATCTGGGGGGAGAATCATTCGTATGGGGTCTTATTCAGCTGGTTGGAGTGTCTGGTGGCTGTCGTGTGGTTGGAAAGGGAATATCCTAACGGTGTTAACCCCTTTCATACTTGGGGTGCAGTTACATATGGGACTCACCTGACATGATGACCCGTGGTGCGGATCCCAGACCACACCCAACCCAGGTATGGGACTCACCAGACATGATGACCCGTGGTGTATATCCCAGACCACACCTGACCCAGGTACGGGACTCACCTGACATGATGACCCGTGGTGTATATCCCAGACCACACCTGACCCGGGGATGGGACTTACCTGACATGATGACCCGTGGTGCGGATCCCAGACCACACCCGACCCAGGTACGGGACTCACCTGACATTATGACCTGTGGTGCGGATCCCAGACCACACCCGACCCAGGTACGGGACTCACCTGACATGATGACCCGTGGTGCGGATCCCAGACCACACCTGACCCAGGTATGGGACTCACCTGACATGATGACCTGTGGTGCGGATCCCAGACCACACCCGACCCAGGTACGGGACTCACCTGACATTATGACCCGTGGTGCGGATCCCAGACCACACCCGACCCAGGTACGGGACTCACCTGACATGATGACCTGTGGTGCGGATCCCAGACCACACCCGACCCAGGTACGAGACTCACCTAACATGATGACCTGTGGTGCGAATCCCAGACCACACCCGACCCAGGTACGGGACTCACCTAACATGATGACCCGTGGTGTATATTCCAGACCACATCCGACCCAGGTACGGGACTCACCTGACATGATGACCCGTGTTGTGGATCCCAGACCACACCCGACCCGGGTATGGGACTCACCTGACATGATGACCTGTGGTGCGGATCCCAGACCACACCCGACCTGGGTATGGGACTCACCTGACTTGATGACCTGTGGTGCTGATCCCAGACCACACCTGACCCAGGTACGGGACTCACCTGACATGATGACCCGTGGTGTGGATCCCAGACCACACCCGACCCAGGTATGGGACTCACCTGACATGATGACCTGTGGTGCGGATCCCAGACCACACCTGACCCAGGTACGGGACTCACCTGACATGATGACCCGTGGTGTGGATCCCAGACCACACCCGACCCAGGTATGGGACTCACCTGACATGATGACCCGTGGTGTATATTCCAGACCACACCCGACCCAGGTACGGGACTCACCTGACTTGATGACCCGTGGTGTGGATCCCAGACCACACACGATCCAGGTATGGGACTCACCTGACATGATGACCCGTGATGTATATCCCAGACCACACCCGACCCAGGTACGGGACACACCTGACATGATGACCCGTGGTGTGGATCTTAGACCACACCTGACCCGGGGATGGGACTCACCTGACATGATGACCCGTGGTGTGGATCCTAGACCACACCTGACCCGGGGATGGGACTCATCTGACATGATGACCCATGGTGTATATCCCAGACCACACCCGACCCAGGTAGGGGACTCACCAGACATGATGACCTGTGGTGTTTATCCCAGACCACACCCGACCCGGGTATGGGACTCACCTGACATGATGACCTGTGGTGCTGATCCCAGACCACACCCGACCCAGGTACGGGACTCACCTGACATGATGACCCGTGGTGTATATCCCAGACCACACCCGTCCCAGGTATGGGACTCACCTGACATGATGACCTGTGGTGTATATCCCAGACCACACCCGACCCAGATATGGGACTCACCTGACATGATGACCTATGGTGCTGATCCCAGACCACACCCGACCCAGGTACGGGACTCACCTGACATGATGACCCGTGGTGCGGATCCCAGACCACACCCGACCCAGGTACGGGACTCACCTGACATGATGACCCGTGGTGCGGATCCCAGACCACACCCGACCCAGGTACGGGACTCACCTGACATGATGACCTGTGGTGCGGATCCCAGACCACACCCGACCCAGGTACGGGACTCACCTGACATGATGACCTGTGGTGCGGATCCCAGACCACACCCGACCCGGGGATGGGACTCACCTGACATGATGACCCGTGGTGTATATCCCAGACCACACCCGACCCAGGTACGGGACTCACCTGACATGATGACCTGTGGTGCGGATCCCAGACCACACCCGACCCGGGGATGGGACTCACCTGACATGATGACCCGTGGTGTATATCCCAGACCACACCCGACCCAGGTACGGGACTCACGTGACATGATGACCCGTGGTGCGGATCCCAGACCACACCCGACCCAGGTACGGGACTCACCTGACATTATGACCTGTGGTGCGGATCCCAGACCACACCCGACCCAGGTACGGGACTCACCTGACATGATGACCTGTGGTGCGGATTCCAGACCACACCCGACCCGGGGATGGGACTCCCCTGACATGATGACCCGTGCTGCGGATCCCAGACCACACCCCACCCAGGTATGGGACTCACCAGACATGATGACCCATGGTGTATATCCCAGACCACACCCGACCCAGATATGGGACTCACCTGACATGATGACCCGTGGTGTGGATCCCAGACCACACCCAACCCAGGTATGGGACTCACCAGACATGATGACCCGTGGTGTATATCCCAGACCACACCCGACCCAGGTACGGGACTCACCTGACATAATGACCCGTGGTGTATATCCCAGACCACACCTGACCCGGGGATGGGACTCACCTGACTTGATGACCCATGGTGCGGATCCCAGACCACACCCGACACAGGTACGGGACACACCTGACATGATGACCCGTGGTGTGGATCTTAGACCACACCTGACCCGGGGATGGGACTCACCTGACATGATGACCCGTGGTGTGGATCCTAGACCACACCTGACCCGGGGATGGGACTCACCTGACATGATGACCCGTGGTGTGGATCCTAGACCACACCTGACCCGGGGATGGGACTCATCTGACATGATGACCCATGGTGTATATCCCAGACCACACCCGACCCAGGTATGGGACTCACCAGACATGATGACCTGTGGTGTTTATCCCAGACCACACCCGACCCGGGTATGGGACTCACCTGACATGATGACCTGTGGTGCTGATCCCAGACCACACCCGACCCAGGTATGGGACTCACCTGACATGATGACCTGTGGTGTATATCCCAGACCACACCCGACCCAGATATGGGACTCACCTGACATGATGACCTATGGTGCTGATCCCAGACCACACCCGACCCAGGTACGGGACTCACCTGACATGATGACCCGTGGTGCGGATCCCAGACCACACCCGACCCAGGTACGGGACTCACCTGACATGATGACCCGTGGTGCGGATCCCAGACCACACCCGACCCAGGTACGGGACTCACCTGACATGATGACCTGTGGTGCGGATCCCAGACCACACCCGACCCAGGTACGGGACTCACCTGACATGATGACCTGTGGTGCGGATCCCAGACCACACCCGACCCGGGGATGGGACTCACCTGACATGATGACCCGTGGTGTATATCCCAGACCACACCCGACCCAGATATGGGACTCACCTGACATGATGACCTATGGTGCTGATCCCAGACCACACCCGACCCAGGTACGGGACTCACGTGACATGATGACCCGTGGTGCGGATCCCAGACCACACCCGACCCAGGTACGGGACTCACCTGACATTATGACCTGTGGTGCGGATCCCAGACCACACCCGACCCAGGTACGGGACTCACCTGACATGATGACCTGTGGTGCGGATTCCAGACCACACCCGACCCGGGGATGGGACTCCCCTGACATGATGACCCGTGCTGCGGATCCCAGACCACACCCCACCCAGGTATGGGACTCACCAGACATGATGACCCATGGTGTATATCCCAGACCACACCCGACCCAGATATGGGACTCACCTGACATGATGACCCGTGGTGTGGATCCCAGACCACACCCGACCCAGGTATGGGACTCACCAGACATGATGACCCGTGGTGCGGATCCCAGACCACACCCAACCCAGGTATGGGACTCACCAGACATGATGACCCGTGGTGTATATCCCAGACCACACCCGACCCAGGTACGGGACTCACCTGACATGATGACCCGTGGTGTATATCCCAGACCACACCTGACCCGGGGATGGGACTCACCTGACATGATGACCCGTGGTGCGGATCCCAGACCACACCCGACCCAGGTACGGGACTCACCTGACATTATGACCTGTGGTGCGGATCCTAGACCACACCCGACCCAGGTACGGGACTCACCTGACATGATGACCCATGGTGCGGATCCCAGACCACACCCGACCCAGGTATGGGACTCACCTGACATGATGACCTGTGGTGCGGATTCCAGACCACACCCGACCCGGGGATGGGACTCCCCTGACATTATGACCCGTGGTGCGGATCCCAGACCACACCCGACCCAGGTACGAGACTCACCTAACATGATGACCTGTGGTGCGAATCCCAGACCACACCCGACCCAGGTACGGGACTCACCTAACATGATGACCCGTGGTGTATATTCCAGACCACATCCGACCCAAGTACGGGACTCACCTGACATGATGACCCGTGTTGTGGATCCCAGACCACACCCGACCCGGGTATGGGACTCACCTGACATGATGACCTGTGGTGCGGATCCCAGACCACACCCGACCTGGGTATGGGACTCACCTGACTTGATGACCTGTGGTGCTGATCCCAGACCACACCTGACCCAGGTACGGGACTCACCTGACATGATGACCCGTGGTGTGGATCCCAGACCACACCCGACCCAGGTATGGGACTCACCTGACATGATGACCCGTGGTGTATATTCCAGACCACACCCGACCCAGGTACGGGACTCACCTGACTTGATGACCCGTGGTGTGGATCCCAGACCACACCCGATCCAGGTATGGGACTCACCTGACATGATGACCCGTGGTGTATATCCCAGACCACACCCGACCCAGGTACGGGACACACCTGACATGATGACCCGTGGTGTGGATCCTGGACCACACCTGACCCGGGGATGGGACTCACCTGACATGATGACCCGTGGTGTGGATCCTAGACCACACCTGACCCGGGGATGGGACTCACCTGACATGATGACCCATGGTGTATATCCCAGACCACACCCGACCCAGGTATGGGACTCACCTGACATGATGACCTGTGGTGTATATCCCAGACCACACCGACCCGGGTATGGGACTCACCTGACATGATGACCTGTGGTGCAGATCCCAGACCACACCTGACCTAGGTACGGGACTCACCTGACATGATGACCCGTGGTGCGGATCCCAGACCACACCCGACCCGGGGATGGGACTCACCTGACATGATGACCCGTGATGTATATCCCAGACCACACCCGACCCGGGTATGGGACTCACCTAACATGATGACCCGTGGTGCGTATCCCAGACCACACCCGACCCAGGTATGGGACTCACCTGACATGATGACCCATGGTGTATATCCCAGACCACACCCGACCCGGGTATGGGACTCACCTGACATGATGACCCATGGTGTATATCCCAGACCACACCCGACCCAGGTACGGGACTCACCTGACATAATGACACGTGGTGCGGATCCCAGACCACACCTGACCCAGGTACGGGACTCACCTGACATAATGACACGTGGTGTGGATCCCAGACCACACCCAACCCAGGTATGGGACTCCCCTGACATGATGACCCGTGGTGCGGATCCCAAACCACACCCAACCCAGGTACGGGACTCACCTGACATGATGACCCGTGGTGCGGATCCCAGACCACACCCAACCCAGGTATGGGACTCACCTGACATGATGACCCGTGGTGCGGATCCCAAACCACACCCAACCCAGGTATGGGACTCACCTGACATGATGACCCGTGGTGCGGATCCCAGACCACACCCAACCCAGGTATGGGACTCACCTGACATGATGACCCGTGGTGCGGATCCCAAACCACACCCAACCCAGGTATGGGACTCACCTGACATGATGACCCGTGGTGCGTATCCCAGACCACACCCTACCCAGGTATGGGACCCACCTGACATGATGACCCGTGGTGCGTATCCCAGACCACACCCAACCCAGGTATGGGACTCACCTGACATGATGACCCGTGGTGTATATCCCAGACCACACCCGACCCGGGTATGGGACTCACCTGACATGATGACCCATGGTGTATATCCCAGACCACACCCGACCCGGGTATGGGACTCACCTGACATGATGACCCATGGTGTATATCCCAGACCACACCCGACCCAGGTATGGGACTCACCTGACATGATGACCCGTGGTGCGGATCCCAGACCACACCCAACCCAGGTATGGGACTCACCTGACATGATGACCCGTGGTGCGGATCCCAGACCACACCCGACCCAGGTATGGGACTCACCTGACATGATGACCCGTGGTGCGGATCCCAGACCACACCCAACCCAGGTATGGGACTCACCTGACATGATGACCCGTGGTGCGGATCCCAGACCACACCCGACCCAGGTATGGGACTCCCCTGACATGATGACCCGTGGTGCGGATCCCAGACCACACCCAACCCAGGTATGGGACTCCCCTGACATGATGACCCGTGGTGCGGATCCCAAACCACACCCAACCCAGGTACGGGACTCACCTGACATGATGACCCGTGGTGCGGATCCCAGACCACACCCAACCCAGGTATGGGACTCACCTGACATGATGACCCGTGGTGCGGATCCCAAACCACACCCAACCCAGGTATGGGACTCACCTGACATGATGACCTGTGGTGCGGATCCCAGACCACACCCAACCCAGGTATGGGACTCACCTGACATGATGACCCGTGGTGCGGATCCCAGACCACACCCAACCCATGTATGGGACTCACCTGACATGATGACCTGTGGTGCGGATCCCAGACCACACCCAACCCAGGTATGGGACTCACCTGACATGATGACCCGTGGTGCGGATCCCAGACCACACCCACCCAGGTATGGGGCTCACCTGACATGATGACCTGTGGTGCGGATCCCAGACCACACCCAACCCAGGTATGGGACCCACCTGACATGATGACCCGTGGTGCGGATCCCAGACCACACCCAACCCAGGTATGGGACTCACCTGACATGATGACCCGTGGTGCGGATCCCAGACCACACCCAACCCATGTATGGGACTCACCTGACATGATGACCTGTGGTGCGGATCCCAGACCACACCCAACCCAGGTATGGGACTCACCTGACATGATGACCCGTGGTGCGGATCCCAGACCACACCCAACCCAGGTATGGGGCTCACCTGACATGATGACCTGTGGTGCGGATCCCAGACCACACCCAACCCAGGTATGGGACCCACCTGACATGATGACCCGTGGTGCGGATCCCAGACCACACCCAACCCAGGTATGGGACTCACCTGACATGATGACCCGTGGTGCGGATCCCAGACCACACCCAACCCAGGTATGGGACTCACCTGACATGATGACCCGTGGTGCGGATCCCAGATCACACCCAACCCAGGTATGGGACTCACCTGACATGATGACCCGTGGTGTATATCCCAGACCACACCCAACCCAGGTATGGGACTCACCTGACATGATGACCCGTGGTGCGGATCCCAGACCACACCCAACCCAGGTATGGGACTCACCTGACATGATGACCCGTGGTGTATATCCCAGACCACACCCGACCCAGGTATGGGACTCACCTGACATGATGACCCGTGGTGTATATCCCAGACCACACCCGACCCAGGTATGGGACTCACCTGACATGATGACCCGTGGTGCGGATCCCAGACCACACCCGACCCAGGTATGGGACTCACCTGACATGATGACCCGTGGTGTATATCCCAGACCACACCCGACCCAGGTATGGGACTCACCTGACATGATGACCCGTGGTGCGGATCCCAGACCACACCCGACCCAGGTATGGGACTCACCTGACATGATGACCCGTGGTGTATATCCCAGACCACACCCGACCCAGGTACGGGACTCACCTGACATGATGACCTGTGGTGCGGATCCCAGACCACACCCAACCCAGGTATGGGACTCACCTGACATGATGACCCGTGGTGCGGATCCCAGACCACACCCAACCCAGGTATGGGGCTCACCTGACATGATGACCTGTGGTGCGGATCCCAGACCACACCCAACCCAGGTATGGGACTCACCTGACATGATGACCCGTGGTGCGGATCCCAGATCACACCCAACCCAGGTATGGGACTCACCTGACATGATGACCCGTGGTGTATATCCCAGACCACACCCAACCCAGGTATGGGACTCACCTGACATGATGACCCGTGGTGCGGATCCCAGACCACACCCAACCCAGGTATGGGACTCACCTGACATGATGACCCGTGGTGTATATCCCAGACCACACCCGACCCAGGTATGGGACTCACCTGACATGATGACCCGTGGTGTATATCCCAGACCACACCCGACCCAGGTATGGGACTCACCTGACATGATGACCCGTGGTGCGGATCCCAGACCACACCCGACCCAGGTATGGGACTCACCTGACATGATGACCCGTGGTGTATATCCCAGACCACACCCGACCCAGGTATGGGACTCACCTGACATGATGACCCGTGGTGCGGATCCCAGACCACACCCGACCCAGGTATGGGACTCACCTGACATGATGACCCGTGGTGTATATCCCAGACCACACCCGACCCAGGTACGGGACTCACCTGACATGATGACCTGTGGTGCGGATCCCAGACCACACCCAACCCAGGTATGGGACTCACCTGACATGATGACCCGTGGTGCGGATCCCAGACCACACCCAACCCAGGTATGGGGCTCACCTGACATGATGACCTGTGGTGCGGATCCCAGACCACACCCAACCCAGGTATGGGACTCACCTGACATGATGACCCGTGGTGCGGATCCCAGATCACACCCAACCCAGGTATGGGACTCACCTGACATGATGACCCGTGGTGTATATCCCAGACCACACCCAACCCAGGTATGGGACTCACCTGACATGATGACCCGTGGTGCGGATCCCAGACCACACCCAACCCAGGTATGGGACTCACCTGACATGATGACCCGTGGTGTATATCCCAGACCACACCCGACCCAGGTATGGGACTCACCTGACATGATGACCCGTGGTGTATATCCCAGACCACACCCGACCCAGGTATGGGACTCACCTGACATGATGACCCGTGGTGCGGATCCCAGACCACACCCGACCCAGGTATGGGACTCACCTGACATGATGACCCGTGGTGCGGGTGATGAGTGTTCATATTCTGGGTAACACACAAACTCATACAGGAGCTCGTGATTCGGGTGTGTTTTGGTTTCTGCTTAAAGTCCAACTCTGGGCTTCAGGGGCCTTTCTCTTCCCCAAAGAACCCCATCGGAAGTATGTTGTGCTCACTGACATGGTGTGTCCTCTTCCTCTGTGGACTTCTCTAGGTGATGGGTAGTCCTGGCCGATGCAGAGAGAGAATCGGATGTGATAACATCAACGCACCTCTCTGCATCAATACAATGTGAGTGCATGGCACCCTGCTTAGGGTGGGACCATGACACCATGATTCGGGCGGGGCCATGACACTATGATTAGGGCGGGGCCATGACACCATGATTAGGGCGGGGCCATGACACATGATTAGGGCGGGGCCATGACACCCTGCACTCACAGTCTTTTCTCAGTCTTCCAGATTGGATGACACTGGGTGGTATTCCACCCAGAAGACAGAGGACATCTTGTGGTGAAAAAGAAGTACTGCATGAACATCTCTGAATTGAAGGTGAGTATTGCACCGCTTCAGAGGGACATAAAACCAAATTGGGCTTCAATAAATAGTAACAAAAGTCTGATTTACAATGAAGAAAAGCCGTCCCCTGCCAGCATGCTAAAGAGAAGGATCTACGCTGTCTGTGTGGAAGCAGCAGTCTCTCTGTAGAGGCACCCCACACCCCCTTCTGAGTCAGACCTAAAACTCTCAAATCAGCGAGAATCCCGCACACCCGAATCCCGCATGCCTGAATCCCCCACGCCCGAATCCCAACCTCCTGAATCCCACCCACCCGAATCCCACCCTCCTGAATCCCGCCCTCCTGAATCCCCCACACCCGAATCCCACCCTCCTGA
This sequence comes from Rana muscosa, assembly GCA_029206835.1. Lineage (NCBI taxonomy): Eukaryota > Metazoa > Chordata > Amphibia > Anura > Ranidae > Rana > Rana muscosa. Next base: position 278,266,616 of record CM055120.1, on the reverse strand, counting down.
ATCCCACACACCCGAATCCCACACACCCGAATCCCACCCTCCTGGATCCCGCCCTCCTGAATCCCGCACACCCGAATCCCACCCTCCTGAATCCCGCACACCCAAATCCCACCCTCCTAAATCCCGCCGTCCTGAATCCCGCACACCCGAATCCCACCCTCCTGAATCCCGCCCTCCTGAATCCCGCCCTCCTGAATCCCACACACCCGAATCCCACCCTCCTGAATCCCGCCCTCCTGAATCCCACCCTCCTAAATCCCGCCCTCCTGAATCCCGCACACCCGAATCCCACCCTCCTGAATCCCGCACACCCGAATCCCACCCTCCTGAATCCCACACACCCGAATCCCACCCTCCTGAATCCCACACACCCAAATCCCACCCTCCTAAATCCCAAACACCCGAATCCCACCCTCCTGAATCCCGCACACCCGAATCTCACCCTCCTGAATCCCACACACCCGAATCCCACCCTCCTAAATCCCACACACCTGAATCCCACCCTCCCGAATCCCGCACACCCGAATACCACCCTCCTGGATCCCACACACCCGAATCCCACCCTCCTGAATCCCGCACACCCGAATACCACCCTCCTGGATCCCACACCCCATTGATGAAGTCACTGAGAAGCGAGTCGTCAGGAGATGAGCGTCTCATTCCTCGTCTCCGGAGTGTGAACTTCCCCCGGAACGGACAGAAGACATTTAGAAGGTAAATTGAAACATTTTCCATGAATATAAAAATCGGCACCAATCAGTGAAATGTTCCTGGTGATCATATGGGGGGGAATCTCACCAATGGGACATTAGGGCCCCCTTGTGGTGGAATATTTCTAGTTTTATGGAAATGTAGAATTTTGTTTGAGAATGAAAAAAGATTCATCAGAACTAAAGAGGAAATAAGATTCACTGGCAGTCTGCCCATTGGGGGGATAGTGACATTGTCTGCACATCGCCCCCTACAGGTATCAGGAAGAACATGACCTTCCTTATCTGTGACCGGCCAATCACCACTCCCCAGTACTGTTACGTACGACATCACGTGTAAGCTCTAACAGCAGCCAATACCGTTCCTCCCAACATTCTGTGATTGGAATGAGGGACATCTATTAGCAAAAGCATGAAGGCATAGGACACTCCCCCTGCCACGCCCCCTTAACTTCTTCTGACCCGACCCCAATACGGGCCATTATGACCAGGCCCCTTTTTGCGATTGAGCACTGCGTCGCTTTAATTGACAATTGCGCGGTTGTGCGTCGTGGCTCCCAAACAAAATTGGCGTCCTTTTTTTCCCACTAATAGAGATTTCTTTTGGGGGTATTTGATCACCTCTGCGGATTTTATTTTTTGCGCTAGAAACAAAAATAGAGCGAAAATTTAGAAAAAAATTACATATTTTTTACTTTTTGCTATAATAAATATCCCCAAAAATATATATAAAAAAAAAAAATTCCTCAGTTTAGTCCGATACGTATTCTTCTACGTATTTTTGGTAAAAAAAATCGCAATCGCCGTTTATTGATTGGTTTGTGCAAAAATTATAGCGTTTACAAAATAGGGGATCGTTTTAAGGCATTTTTATAATTTTTTTTTTTTTTTACTAGTAATGGCGGCGATCAGCGATTTTTTTCGTGACTGCGACATTATGGCGGAGACATCGGACACTTTTGACACATTTTTGGGACCATTGTCATTTTTACAGCGAACAATGCAATAAAAATGCCCTGATTACTGTGAAAATGACACTGGCAGTGAAGAGGTTAACCACTAGGGGCGTTGGAGGGGTTAAGTGTGCCTAGGGGAGTGATTCTAACTGCGTGGGGGCGTGGCTACGAGTGACACGTCACCGATCTCCGCTCTGATTACACAGAGCGGAGATCGGTGACAGTGTCAGTAGAGGAGCGGGGAGATGTTGTGTTTACACACACATCTCCCCGCTCCGAGCCTCCGTGAGACGATCGCAGGGATCCCCGCGGCGATCGAGTCCACAGGACCCGCGGTCCCACTCACGGGGAAGGCAGGGGGGTCGCGCGCACGACCCCGACGCCGGCAGTTAAAGGGCCTGTACGTGCCATTCTGCCGACGTATATATGCTGTGAAGAGGTCGTTAAGCGGTTAAAGGAGAATTGTAAAAAAAAAATGGCTAAACCCACAAGTTCTTTTTTTCCATTAATATTCCTTTATATTGGCTTTTGGAAATAACAAATGCAGCAATTTAGAAATGGGATGGAAAGTTTATCACTGGGAGATAAATATACATTTGGGACCAATGAGGAGGAGAGAGGGACTTTCTTCCCAATCTGGGAGGTAATACAAGAGCTATACTTGTGGGGGAGGGGTATTGGTATACAAGTGGGGGAGGGGCATTGGTATACATGTGGGGGAGGGGTGTTGGTGAACTTGTGGGGGGAGGGGGAGCTATGTACAGAAATTGTCACTTTATCTAATCGCGTCTCCCATACACCGACCTAAGGACGGGAGATTTCTAGAGCGGAAGAAGGGAGCTCCCTTCACCATCATGACAGCCTCTGTCTTCTGGTTTCCATTTGCCTAGAAGGGAAGAGATTCGGAGTCACCGCTCCAGGGGGGGTCTGCAGGGAATCCCCGGGATTCATCAAGGTCCTGAATTTACAATTTTGGCCCAAACAATGTGCAGATGCCCTGCCAGGTAAGAGAAACACCCAATAATGGGGAGCAGAGCCAATCATAAAGGAAAGGGTAGGATTGGCATTGGTAGCTCAAAGCAGTGCCCACCTTCCCATTAAAAGACCCTCCCCCGCTGTACATTGGTACATTCCCCCATGGCAGTGCCCACCTTCCCATGAGAAGGCCCTCCCCCGCTGTACATTGGTACATTCCCCCATGGCAGTACCCGCCTTCCCATGAGAAGGCCCTCCCCCGCTGTACATTGGTACATTCCCCCATGGCAGTGCCCACCTTCCCATGAGAAGACCTTCCCCTGCTGTACATTGGTACATTCCCCCATGGCAGTGCCCACCTTCCCATTAAAAGACCCTCCCCCGCTGTACATTGGTACATTCCCCCATGGCAGTGCCCACCTTCCCATGAGAAGGCCCTCCCCCGCTGTACATTGGTACATTCCCCCATGGCAGTACCCGCCTTCCCATGAGAAGGCCCTCCCCCGCTGTACATTGGTACATTCCCCCATGGCAGTGCCCACCTTCCCATGAGAAGACCTTCCCCTGCTGTACATTGGTACATTCCCCCATGGCAGTGCCCACCTTCCCATGAGAAGACCCTCCCCCGCTGTACATTGGTACCTTCCCCCATGGCAGTGCCCACCTTCCCATGAGAAGGCCCTCCCCCACTGTACATTGGTACATTCCCCCATGGCAGTGCCCACCTTCCCATGAGAAGACCCTCCCCCGCTGTACATTGATACATTCCCCGATGGCAGTGCCCGCCTTCCCATGAGAAGACCCTCTCCCGCTGTACATTGGTACATTCCCCCATGGCAGTACCCGCCTTCCCATGAGAAGACCTTCCCCTGCTGTACATTGGTACATTCCCCCATGGCAGTGCCCACCTTCCCATGAGAAGACCCTCCCCCGCTGTACATTGGTACATTCCCCCATGGCAGTGCCCACCTTCCCATGAGAAGGCCCTCCCCAGCTGTACATTCCCCCATGGCAGTACCCGCCTTCCCATGAGAAGGCCCTCCCCCGCTGTACATTGGTACATTCCCCCATGGCAGTGCCCACCTTCCCATGAGAAGACCTTCCCCTGCTGTACATTGGTACATTCCCCCATGGCAGTGCCCACCTTCCCATGAGAAGACCCTCCCCCGCTGTACATTGGTACATTCCCCCATGGCAGTGCCCACCTTCCCATGAGAAGGCCCTCCCCCGCTGTACATTGGTACATTCCCCCATGGCAGTGCCCACCTTCCCATGAGAAGGCCCTCCCCCGCTGTACATTGGTACATTCCCCCATGGCAGTGCCCACCTTCCCATGAGAAGACCCTCCCCCGCTGTACATTGGTACATTCCCCCATGGCAGTGCCCACCTTCCCATGAGAAGACCCTCCCCCGCTATACATTGATACATTCCACCATGGCAGTGCCCGCCTTCCCATGAGAAGACCCTCTCCCGCTGTACATTGGTACATTCCCCATGGCAGTACCCGCCTTCCCATGAGAAGACCTTCCCCTGCTGTACATTGGTACATTCCCCCATGGCAGTGCCCACCTTCCCATGAGAAGACCCTCCCCCGCTGTACATTGGTACATTCCCCCATGGCAGTGCCCACCTTCCCATGAGAAGACCTTCCCCCGCTGTACATTGATACATTCCCCCATGGCACTGCCCGCCTTCCCATGAGAAGGCCCTCCTCTGCTGTACATTGGTACATTCCCCCATGGCAGTGCCCACCTTCCCATGAGAAGACCCTCCCCTGCTGTACATTGGTACATTCCCCCATGGCAGTGCCTGCCTTCCCATGAGAAGGCCCTCCCCCGCTGTACATTGGTACATTCCCCCATGGCAGTGCCCGCCTTCCCATGAGAAGACCTTCCCCTGCTGTACATTGGTACATTCCCCCATGGCAGTGCCCGCCTTCCCATGAGAAGACCCTCTCCCGCTGTACATTGGTACATTCCCCCATGGCAGTGCCCACCTTCCCATGAGAAGACCTTCCCCTGCTGTACATTGGTACATTCCCCCATGGCAGTGCCCGCCTTCCCATGAGAAGACCCTCTCCCGCTGTACATTGGTACATTCCCCCATGGCAGTGCCCACCTTCCCATGAGAAGACCTTCCCCTGCTGTACATTGGTACATTCCCCCATGGCAGTGCCCACCTTCCCATGAGAAGACCCTCTCCCGCTGTACATTGGTACATTCCCCCATGGCAGTGCCCACCTTCCCATGAGAAGACCCTCCCCCGCTGTACATTGATACATTCCCCCATGGCAGTGCCCGCCTTCCCATGAGAAGGCCCTCCCCCGCTGTACATTGGTACATTCCCCCATGGCAGTGCCCACCTTCCCATGAGAAGACCCTCCCCCGCTGTACATTGGTACATTCCCCCATGGCAGTGCCCACCTTCCCATGAGAAGGCCCTCCCCCGCTGTACATTGGTACATTCCCCCATGGCAGTGCCCGCCTTCCCATGAGAAGGCCCTCCCCCGCTGTACATTGGTACATTCCCCCATGGCAGTGCCCGCCTTCCCATGAGAAGACCCTCCCCCGCTGTACATTGGTACATTCCCCCATGGCAGTGCCCGCCTTCCCATGAGAAGGCCCTCCCCCGCTGTACATTGGTACATTCCCCCATGGCAGTGCCCACCTTCCCATCCCCACAAATGGGCAGAATTGAACAATGCGATTCGCTCACTTCCTTGAGGTTCGCTGTAAAGTTCACTAACATTGAACAACATTCACAAAACTCCTTATAATCCGAACCAAGGACGATTCAATGCCCCGGTATGACGGGCTGAGGATCTGTCTATGGCTGTCTTCTCCTCGTCCATACAGGTTGCAATCTGATTGGACAATCTCCTTTTACTATCCAGGAGAAGGCTCCATCTGATTGGATGGGCTCCTAATTGTATAATTTTGGTAAATTTTAAGGTGATTGTGCGAAGTACAAGGTGTTTGGCGGCTTAAAGGAGTGAAGAATAACGATTCTCCAGCGAGTTTCCTCGGATTGGACGGGAGCGGCGTGTTATTTTAGGCGCAGATCATGCTCAGCGGACTCCCATCCCCCACTCTGCTTTGCGCTTACCTTTAGAAGCAGAACGGCGGCTCATTAAAAAAATAACCGACTCGCTTTCTGTTGCCAAGTTGTTGTTTCGGGATCTTTGGAGCAAACTGACATTTATTTATCCATGTGTGAGTGAGCCGCCAGATGAACTCCGCGCTCGGCTGACGGGTCCCGGAGATTGGATAGAGACTGAAATATCGACACCCTACGGGGCCCGTCCATGACACCGGGACTGGTGACCCCGGCCTATCGGACCTATAGACCAGATGTAGGCTTAGGCTTCATGTACACAGAAGCTCAAAAACGGCCGTTTTTAAAGCAGCAGAAAAAGCTAGCTTTTATCAGCGTTTTTTTTACTAGCTTTTATTAGCGTTTTTCAGTGTAGCTTTTTTTAGCTTTAAAAAAAAAAAAAAAAAAAAAAAAAAATTTCAATGGACTAAAAAACGCTCGCGGCCAGCGTTTTTGAGCGTTTATGAGCGTTTATGAGCGTTTTTCGGCGTTTTGCGTTTTTTTGCGTTTTTTCCTGCCGAAAAACGGCACTTTGAACGCAAATTTCCTGCGTTCAGAAAAAAGCCCATTAACTCCACTGCTCATTAAAGCTAAAAAACGTTATGTGTACATGAACACATAGGCTAACATAGAGTGCAGTTAATGGGCTTTTAAAAAAAAACGCCAAAACGCCCATTAACTGCAGTTTATCAGCTTCTGTGTACATGGAGCCTTATGGTTGGAGGGGACATTGATGCTCTCAGAAGAACCTCCTCTAAATCCGAGGTCTTCATTCTCCATCCAGCGGGAACAGTGATGTCCCCCCCTGCTATGAACCGGCCCCTGAATTGTCTGCCAGGGGCCACAGCATAGTTCCAGCATGTGGCCTAGTGGTTGGAACTTCTGCTTTGCAGCCATCGGTGTCCTCATTTCAAGCCCTGGCCCACACCCTATCTGCATGGAGTTTGCATGTTCTTTCTCACTCCAAAGATAAACTGGCTCTAGTGTAGGGTTGTCACCTTTTCTGCAAGTTAAACCCGAACAATTTAGTGGCGCATGGCAATTTTTTTTTATAGTATAAACTATTCATATATTTTGCAATTAAATAACATTTATTTTTCGTACATCACGGGACACAGAGCACCATAGTAATAACTATGTGGGTTATACGCCACCTATAGGTGAATGCATAGGCGTGCGCAGCCTATTGCATTAGGGTGTGCACCTCAAAGCTCAAACAGACAAAAGTATTGGGATGCCTGCATTTACACGCACACGAACTTTAAAGGAACACTAAAGGCAGTGGCCCCGAACCTGGTCTTCTGGGGTCCGTCGGCGGCTGTCTCGGCTCCTTTCCGCAAGAACTATCCACATTCATGCAAGCTCTCTCGCATGGTGGATAGTTTTTTCGGGCACGCTCCCGTGATACAGCCGGTGGCTATAGCCGCTCACTGTATCACTCTGCCCCCCCCCCCCCCCCCCGCGCGCTGCGTCATTGGATGCGATTGACAGCAGCGTGAGCCAATGGCTGTGCTGCTTTCAATCAACCAATGAATGAGCCGAGAAGCCCAGCTGGGAAGTCAGCGCGTTCACGGCGCGGGACTTTCGAGGGGGTCAAGTAAGTAAACGGGGGAGGCGCTAATCCTCAGATGTTTTTTTACCTTAATGCATAGAATGCATTAAGGTGAAAAAACTTGTACCTTTACAACCCTTTTTAATGGCATCCCAGTCTTAGTCCGGAGGGTTCAATATTGAGTTGGCCCCGCCCTTTGCAGCTATAACAGCTTCAACTTCAACTAGGTGGTCTATTAGGTTGAGGTCAGGACTCTGTGCAGGCCAGTCAAGTTCCTCCACCCCAAACTCGCTCATCCATGTCTTTATGGACCTTGCTTTGTGCACTGGTCCAAGTCATTTGGTGGAGGGGGGGGGATTATGGTGTGGGGTTTGTTTTTCAGGGGTTGGGCTTGGCCCCTTAGTTCCAGTGAAGGGAACCCTTAAGGTATCAGCTTACCAAGACATTTTGGACAATTTCATGCTCCCAACTTTGTTGGAACAGTTTGGGGATGACTCCTTCCATTTCCAACATGACTGCCCTCCAGTGCACAAAGCAAAGTCCATAAAGACATGGATTTAGCAAGGGTGGTGAAAAATTACCTTCAAGTGCAAAAATTCACATTATAATAGTAACTAAAACATCTAAAATTAAGTGTAACAATCTAAAAAAAAAAAATCCAAAGTGCTATAATGGTGGGAACCTCCCAACCAAAAGGTTGTTTCACTTGAGATTAATCTGTATAGTAAATATTTATAGGAGGGGTTTCCACCATCCCTGCTAAGTTTATTTTTATACAGTATGTCTTATTTTCAGCTTGATGTGTATTATGTGAAGTTGCGTATCACAGAGACCGGTGATAATATTGAAGTTTATTGAGATTTCCATACATTAGAGGGTTCTACCATTATTGTTAAGTTATTGATTATTAAGTTAGCACTGCACTTTTTTTATTTTTCTTTGTGGTGTGGGAACACATAACAGTGCTTAGCGGCAGGCCTCTCAATTTCACTTTTTTTTATTGTAAATAGTAGTGTGGTGATTACCTACTATACTAAAATTGGCATGTGGCATTAATAAACAACAGATTTCAGTTGTGACCCACCAGGCCGGCACCCCCTTGGACAATGTGCCTGTCTTCTGAATTCACCACCCCATCCCTGCACTAACAGCACTGATTGGCAGCACTGATAAGCGTCACTGATTGGCACTCATTTGCACTGGCGTGGAACTGACTGGCAATGACAGGTGGCACTGATTGGCACTGACAGGTAACACTGATTGGAAGTACTGATTGGCACTGACAGGCAGCACTGGCACTGATTGGCACTGCCAGGTGGCACTGATTGGCACTCGGCACTGACAGGCGGCAGTGATACTGATTGGCACTGATTGCCACTAACTGGTGGCACTGACAGGTGGCATTAGTTAGAAGCACTGACAGAGGAGAGGGGGGTTTCCAGGAGCGTACCTAGAGCATTTGGCACCCGGGGCAGATCCTATATCTAGCACCCCCCACGTTAAAATGTAAAAACACCCCACTGTGCCCCCTGTATCCTTCAATATCTTTGTCACTACTGTATCACTGGTCCCCTTTACATTACACAGCACCCTGCACCACTGGACCCCTTTACATTATACAGCCCCCTACGTACAGAGTGCAGGGTTGAGAGGGTGCCACGTACAGAGTGCAGGGTTGAGAGGGTGCCACGTACAGAGTGCAGGGTTGAGAGGGTGCCACGTACAGAGAGCAGGGTTGAGAGGGTGCCACGTACAGAGTGCAGGGTTGAGAGGGTGCCACGTACAGAGAGCAGGGTTGAGAGGGTGCCACGTACAGAGAGCAGGGTTGAGAGGGTGCCACGTACAGAGTGCAGGGTTGAGAGGGTGCCACGTACAGAGAGCAGGGTTGAGAGGGTGCCACGTACAGAGAGCAGGGTTGAGAGGGTGCCACGTACAGAGAGCAGGGTTGAGAGGGTGCCACGTACAGAGAGCAGGGTTGAGAGGGTGCCACGTACAGAGAGCAGGGTTGAGAGGGTGCCACGTACAGAGAGCAGGGTTGAGAGGGTGCCACGTACAGAGAGCAGGGTTGAGAGGGTGCCACGTACAGAGAGCAGGGTTGAGAGGGTGCCACGTACAGAGAGCAGGGTTGAGAGGGTGCCACGTACAGAGTGCAGGGTTGAGAGGGTGCCACGTACAGAGAGCAGGGTTGAGAGGGTGCCACGTACAGAGAGCAGGGTTGAGAGGGTGCCACGTACAGAGAGCAGGGTTGAGAGGGTGCCACGTACAGAGAGCAGGGTTGAGAGGGTGCCACGTACAGAGTGCAGGGTTGAGAGGGTGCCACGTACAGAGAGCAGGGTTGAGAGGGTGCCACGTACAGAGAGCAGGGTTGAGAGGGTGCCACGTACAGAGAGCAGGGTTGAGAGGGTGCCACGTACAGAGAGCAGGGTTGAGAGGGTGCCACGTACAGAGAGCAGGGTTGAGAGGGTGCCACGTACAGAGAGCAGGGTTGAGAGGGTGCCACGTACAGAGAGCAGGGTTGAGAGGGTGCCACGTACAGAGAGCAGGGTTGAGAGGGTGCCACGTACAGAGAGCAGGGTTGAGAGGGTGCCACGTACAGAGAGCAGGGTTGAGAGGGTGCCACGTACAGAGAGCAGGGTTGAGAGGGTGCCACGTACAGAGAGCAGGGTTGAGAGGGTGCCACGTACAGAGAGCAGGGTTGAGAGGGTGCCACGTACAGAGAGCAGGGTTGAGAGGGTGCCACGTACAGAGAGCAGGGTTGAGAGGGTGCCACGTACAGAGTGCAGGGTTGAGAGGGTGCCACGTACAGAGAGCAGGGTTGAGAGGGTGCCACGTACAGAGAGCAGGGTTGAGAGGGTGCCACGTACAGAGAGCAGGGTTGAGAGGGTGCCACGTACAGAGAGCAGGGTTGAGAGGGTGCCACGTACAGAGAGCAGGGTTGAGAGGGTGCCACGTACAGAGAGCAGGGTTGAGAGGGTGCCACGTACAGAGAGCAGGGTTGAGAGGGTGCCACGTACAGAGTGCAGGGTTGAGAGGGTGCCACGTACAGAGAGCAGGGTTGAGAGGGTGCCACGTACAGAGTGCAGGGTTGAGAGGGTGCCACGTACAGAGTGCAGGGTTGAGAGGGTGCCACGTACAGAGTGCAGGGTTGAGAGGGTGCCATGTACAGAGAGCAGGGTTCATGTAGTGTGCAGAGTTCAGGAGTCCCATATTTCAGCTAAAATAAAGCCCTTAGTAGTAATACAGTACAAACACTGTCTGCAGCCATGAATAATACAGCCACAGCACCTGTGATCATTATTATAAGGCTGATGATTGATCACACTATACAGCCTTTATACACTACAGTAAGACACAGGCTGTATAGTGTGATCATCAGCATGATAATAATGATCACAGGTGCTGAGGCTGTATTATTCATGGCTGCAGACAGTGTTTGCACTGGATACTTGTACTACCCCTTAAAGGACTGCAAGGAATGTACCAGGCTGCAGAACAGTTGGAAGACATAAAAAGAAAGCCTGGGTGGAAGTGCAGATTTATGTGAGTGGAGAGCAGAAACAGAAGAAAGTGAACTGGAAATGAGGATCGGTGTGATGGTCTTACCGAGAAGATGACATGTAGTACATGGAGGGGAAGGGCAGCTGGGGCCTGGGGGTGAAAGGTCCCATCACTCCCATGTATCAGGAGGAAGGGCTGAGTGACTGGGAAGGAGAGGATGATGATGGGAGTGGAGAGAAGAGTTCAGTGAAGGAGGAGAGAGACATTGCATTCAGTAGCAGATCACTCAGCTCACGGCAGGACTTTCACTTATTGCATGCAGCGCTTGTTCAGGCTTCTCCCCGCATGGGCGCTGCTTCATCCCACACCCACTAACACAGGAAGCCCGCGGGATGAATTTGAAGGGAAGGAGAAGGCTCTTTGTGTACCCATTGGCCGAGGAAGCAGCTGCACCGCCCCCTGCTGCCTACTCAGCCAATGGGTAGCTGAAGCTCATCGTAAATGCCTCCCTTCTGACAGGAACAAATGTATTTTGATTAGGGGCGGTTCCATGCACTGTGTGTGTCAGAGGCAGAGGGGGGCGATGCGGCTGCCATACAAGTGTAGTTCTCGGCATGCGGGAACCATGGCAACTCGCACACGCCGCGGCCATTCCGGGACTCAGCCCTGATTGGGAGGTATGAATTAGGGTGTGCCTGGGCACACCCGGCACACCCCGTGGGCACGCCTATGGGTGAATGGACACTGGTACACTCATAGTCCTTCCCTATATATCCCCTCCCATACAGGGAGTACCTCCGTTTTTTCACCAGTGTCTAAGGTGTTGGTCACGGTTAATGAAGTGCTAAGAAGAGCTCCACAGGTGATCCTGGATAGGATCAGGAGGGGCTTTGCTATCGGATCCGTTCAAAGAGCCAGAAACAAAAAAGGCTAAACGGATGGTAGCCGAGCCTCGAAACGGAAGAGCAAGGTTTTGGCCGGTAATGCTTCTCTCTGAGAGCTGGACTCTGGGACCCACCGCCATGGTCACATTTCCATACCACAGGTTTCCTCTGGTAGAGTGCTGTACGGGTCCAAGGAAGTAGACCCTATATACAAAGGGCACCCGGTCCTTGAAGGTCTGTCATGACAAAGCTCGCCGTGATGAGTGAAGATTGGACTCCTGTTATCTACAGAGTCCTGCAGCGAGGAATGGTGAGTCTGCATTTGTTTGCAGTTTCTCTTTTTTTTAAAAGCCGTGTGCTGTTCAATCATGCTATGTGCTACTCATGCGGGCTGCTGTTTCTTCCCCAGCCACTAGAGGGCACAGGTTCGCTGAAGTCTAGCCTATTTTTATATAGGCAGGAAGAGGAAGGGCGGCCATGCCATGTGGGGACAGGTTCAGATAGGCCTTGGAGACAGAACAGCGGCCCGTGAGTGTGTGAGTAACTTGCTTGGGGGAAACTGGGTGCAGACAAGTCATGATTACATGCTGCATATTTTCTGCCTATCCGAGGGGCATGTACATCTGTAAATAGATACACCCCTGGATGATTATCAGTTCACTTTAAAAGTGTCATTATCTGCTTGTAGGCAGGAACAGCATCATATACGTGCTTGCAAATTTATTGCTTAATTGCATGTTTAAAAGTACATGTTTGAAAAAACATGAGCATGGGTGCGTTTTAGAGAGTTGTATCTCCAATATAGTGCATATGTGCTTGTTATCCTGCAGGTCCGAAGTATAGGACTAACTGCAGTTGAGCAGGTGCTTGCTTACAAACTAGCTAAAACGCATGACTGCTAAAACGCACAGTTGCTGGAATGCTGGAGCACGCAGTTGATAAAACGCACAGTTGCTAAAACGCACAGTTGCTGGAATGCTGGAGCACGCAGTTGATAAAACGCACAGTTGCTAAAACGCACAGTTGCTGGAATGCTGGAGCACGCAGTTGATAAAACGCACAGTTGCTAAAACGCACAGATGCTGGAATGCTGGAGCACGCAGTTGATAAAACGCACAGTTGCTAAAACGCACAGTTGCTGGAATGCTGGAGCACGCAGTTGATAAAACGCACAGATGCTGGAATGCTGGAGCACGCAGTTGATAAAACGCACAGTTGATAAAATGCACAGTTGCTGAAACGCACAGTTGATAAAATGCACAGTTGCTGAAACGCACAGTTGCTGGAGCACACGGTTGCACATGTTTAATAAAAAGAGGGGGATTAGGGAAATTGGGACTTTAAATGAAGCCATGACTGGGTAAAGTCATGCACCTCCATCCCTATCATTTTGACAGCAAACACACCACTGCGGCAGGAAACAGCAGTGATGCAAACAAGGAAGTGGAACTTTATATGAAGCTCATGATGACAAAATGAATAGAATGGTGGGAAAATAAATAATTTAATGATACATAAAAAACATGTTTACATACATTTAATTCCATGTACAAAGAAATGCACCCATAACATGGTGCCAGTTTCTGACCTGGCAATCATTGGTAATAACATGTTTACAGACATTTATATTCATGGTAAAATAAATGGGGTCCACCATATTCATAGTTGGATATATTTGTTAAAATAATAACATCTGCACGGTCAATAGTCTTTGGATCCCTATAGGGTAGAAATATTATAAACACATATCTTGGTGGGTGTGTAACTCGTACATGATATCTAGTAGCTCGACGCGTTTCGCGGCTTTAAACCGCTCTTCAGGAGCAGACATGTAAGGTATCTGCAATAGGAGAATTAATTATTTGTGTAAGTTAACTATGTCAGGGTAGGGGAGGATAGATAAAAACCCCCAAAAGACCGTATAAGACATGATAACTTACGAATATGCATGCACTAGAAGGCATGGCGGCAAGGACCGTAGGCCACCCAAGGACATCATTGTCGGGAGCCGAGGGGGCATGTACAAAGGCGGCACTCATTACAGGCAAGCATCCAGGCGGTTCTGGGCTCCCCGAGTGTGAATGTAAGGAATAGTGAGATGGGATAAGAACAGTGAAACAAAACAGTGTTGAGGCTATGTGTGTAGAATATTGGTCGAGTGGATTGGCAGTGGACTGGGTGGGGAAAGTGATGCAACACAGGTACATCGTACATTTTCAATTGCTCACTCTTATTTCCTCCCTCACCGGGTGTTTTGGTGGTGATCCCCTACCATGGTCCTCCACCTTCACTCCCGGGTTGGCCTCCAATTCATCCCTTCACTTCTGCATCACTTTCTCCACCCAGTCCACTTCCAATCCACTCGACCAATATTCTACACACATAGCCTCAACACTGTTTTGTTTCACTGTTCTTATCCCATCTCACTATTCCTTACATTCACACTAGGGGTGCTCGGGGAGCCCGGAACCGCCTGGATGCTTGCCTGTAATGAGTGCCGCCTTTGTACATGCCCCCTCGGCTCCCGACAATGATGTCCTTGGGTGGCCTATGGTCCTTGACGCCATGCCTTCTAGTGCAGGCATATTCGTAAGTTATCGTGTCTTATACTGTCTTTTGGGGGGTTTTATCTATCCTCCCCTACCCTGACATAGTTAACTTACACAAATAATTAATTCTCCTATTGCAGATACCTTACATGTCTTCTCCTGAAGAGCGGTTTAAAGCCGCGAAACGCGTCAAACCCTAACCCTAAGGCGCCGGCGGCCGGCCAAAATTCGCCCGGACGTTGGCGTCCCCAGCTACACTCATGGTCGTGACGTAGGGGGCGTGGTTACGGTGGCGTGTACTTATGGGCGGTAGCCTGGGTGTGTTCTGAGTTCCTCAGAGCCCCGCGCCACATTGGCAATACACCATTCCTGGACCGGTTCCCTTCTCCCTCCAACTAACACTTTATTAACCATGAAGTAGCTACAGACAAAAAACATCAATAATAATAAAATGTCTTTTGTCGCATCGCTGTCATTCTACTCATATATTTCCAGGTTGGGTTTTTTTCTTTCTCAATTCTGACAGCCGCAGTGATAAGATTACATATATCATCATTTCTCTATACTTCTTATATCTCTGCAAGAACAGAGTGTTCCCGGAATGCTCTAGAGAGTCTATGGCCTCATACACACGACCCGTTTTCTCGGCAAGAAACGACAAGAAAACTGCTGGCAGAGCTTTCTTGCCGAGGAAACCGGTCGTGTGGTTTGGTTTCTTGTTGAGAAAACTGCCGGGAATCTCGACGAGAAAAATAGAGAACCTGCCCTCTATTTTCTCGTCAGGATTCTCATTTTTCTCGTCGGGATTCTCGTCGGCCTGTTTCCCGACGAGAAAAATGATCGTGTGTATGCTTTTCCGAGTCTTAAAAAATGCGCATGCTCAGAATCAAGTATGAGACGGGAGCGCTCCTTCTGGTAAAACTAGCATTCATAATGGAGATGGCACATTCGTCACGCTGTAAATGATTGCATCGTTTAAATGGTGTGCATTTCAATCTTCTTTAGAATGTTACAATAATGATAAATAATGAACTTGTTTTGCTGCTGATATTCACACAGAGTTCTGACAAACTATTTGAAACATTTTTCATGCTGATCTCATGAATATTTTTTAGTATTATATGGAGCTCCTTAATATTGAATTTTATTTATTTATTTTTTATTTTGAATACAGATCTTCATTTTAAATGATTCCCTAATTTCTAGTGATCTCCATGATTAGAATTTTAATTTTGTTGTGTCAAGTTTACAAAATGAATGTTATTTTCTTGTATTTTTTGACCTTCAAGGAGATTGTTTGGTGTTATCTGTCCCTTTATTTAATTTTTTATAAATATATCTGCCTACTCCAAAGTTAAATCTTTTAGTTTTAGAAAAACACATAGTCAAGTATTAACTGTAAAAAAAAAATCCATTTATTATGGTATATAATTACAAAAAAAAGCAGCGCTGGAGAACCTGCTGCAATTTGTGCATCCTTGGGACCCCAGAGCACACATCAACTCTGTGTGGACAATAAAATTGGGACCTTGAGAAGCACATCCAGTAGTGAGCACAATCTGGTCCTGAACTCCCAGAGGTCAGGAACAGCAGCAGGTGAGATATATGTCCCAAGTCTGTGGTACTACAACAGGCTGCCTTCTGTCAGACCACATTGAAGCAAGGCCATCACTTCCTCGTCTTCTTGGCAGCCTTCCCTGAAGCCTTTCCTGCAGCCTTCCTTCTGTGTGTGGCTGGAGGCTGTGCCACTGGAGGTGTACTTGTGTCAGGAGGAGGAGAAGGAGGTAGAGGAGAAGGGGGTGGAGAAGGAGGAGGAAGAGGAGAAGGGGTGGAGGAGAAGGGGGTGGAGGAGAAGGAGAAGGAGGTGGAGGAGGAGAAGGGGGTGCAGGAGAAGGAGGTGGAGGAGAAGGGGTGGAGGAGAAGGGGGTGGAGGAGAAGGAGAAGGGGGTGGAGGAGAAGGGGGTGGAGGAGAAGGGGGTGGAGGAGAAGGAGGTGGAGGAGAAGGGGGTGGAGGAGAAGGGGGTGGAGGAGAAGGAGAAGGAGGTGGAGGAGAAGGGGGTGGAGGAGAAGGAGAAGGAGGTGGAGGAGAAGGGAGTGGAGGAGGAGGAGAAGGGGGTGGAGGAGAAGGAGAAGGGGGTGGAGGAGAAGGAGAAGGGGGTGGAGGAGGAGGAGGAGAAGGAGGTGGAGGAGAAGGGGGTGGAGGAGGAGGAAAAGGAGGTGGAGGAGGAGGAGGAGGAGAAGGGGGTGGAGGAGAAGGGGGTGGAGGAGAAGGAGAAGGAGGTGGAGGAGGAGGAGAAGGGGGTGGAGGAGGAGGAGAAGGGGGTGGAGGAGAAGGAGGTGGAGGAGAAGGGGGTGGAGGAGAAGGAGGTGGAGGAGAAGGGGGTGGAGGAGAAGGGGGTGGAGGAGAAGGAGAAGGAGGTGGAGGAGGAGGAGAAGGGGGTGGAGGAGAAGGAGAAGGAGGTGGAGGAGGAGGAGAAGGGGGTGGAGGAGAAGGAGGTGGAGGAGGAGGAGAAGGGGGTGGAGGAGAAGGGGGTGGAGGAGAAGGAGAAGGAGAAGGAGGTGGAGGAGGAGGAGAAGGGGGTGGAGGAGAAGGGGGTGGAGGAGAAGGAGAAGGAGGTGGAGGAGGAGGAGAAGGGGGTGGAGGAGGAGGAGAAGGTTGAGGTTGTGAAAGTTGGGCGACCTCACATATGGCAGTATTGGGGGTAATTCTCCCCATCACCCCCTTGTTCAGCAAGCAGAGAAGCAGGGGCTCACATAGGAGGCGTTGGTCCATTGTCACAGCTTTCATTCTTGCCCCAACTAGTCCTGGCTCACAGTGGGCAATGCCTCCTCCTGGCTCACAGTGGACAATGCCTCCTCTTGGCTCACAGTGGGCAATGCCTCCTCCTGGCTCACAGTGGGCAATGCCTCCTCCTGGCTCACAGTGGGCAATGCCTCCTCCTGGCTCACAGTGGACAATGCCTCCTCTTGGCTCACAGTGGGCAATGCCTCCTCCTGGCTCACAGTGGGCAATGCCTCCTCCTGGCTCACAGTGGGCAATGCCTCCTCCTGGCTCACAGTGGACAATGCCTCCTCTTGGCTCACAGTGGGCAATGTCTCCTCCTAGCTCACAGTGGGCAATGTCTCCTCCTGGCTCACAGTGGGCAATGCCTCCTCCTGGCTCACAGTGGGCAATGCCTCCTCCTGGCTCACAGTGGGCAATGCCTCCTCCTGGCTCACAGTGGGCAATGTCTCCTCCTGTCTCACAGTGGGCAATGCCTCCTCCTGGCTCACAGTGGGCAATGTCTCCTCCTGGCTCACAGTGGGCAATGTCTCCTCCTGTCTCACAGTGGGCAATGTCTCCTCCTGTCTCACAGTGGGCAATGTCTCCTCCTGGCTCACAGTGGGCAATGCCTCCTCCTGGCTCACAGTGGGCAATGCCTCCTCCTGGCTCACAGTGGGCAATGCCTCCTCCTGGCTCACAGTGGGCAATGTCTCCTCCTGTCTCACAGTGGGCAATGCCTCCTCTTGGCTCACAGTGGGCAATGTCTCCTCCTGGCTCACAGTGGGCAATGTCTCCTCCTGTCTCACAGTGGGCAATGTCTCCTCCTGTCTCACAGTGGGCACTGCCTCCTCTTGGCTCACAGTGGGCAATGCCTCCTCTTGGCTCACAGTGGGCAATGCGTCCTCTTGGCTCACAGTGGGCCCTGCCTCCTCCTGCCTGACACTTTCCTGCCTCTCATCCTTTTTGATGTCATCCTGTGTATGAAAAAGGAACACAGTTTGAGTTTTTGGTTCATCATTCACACACAATTTTCAGCTCATGACTGTTGCAAATTGAATGTAAATAAATAGAAAAGACTCTCATTCTGACCCCAGCAGTTTTCATTCTTCTCCCCAACTTTTTGGGCCACTACTGCCTATTGATATTTAAGACACTTTTTGATCAAACATTTTTGTTTTCTTTCCATATTAACATCTTTTTTGATGCATTAATTTTATCACAATAAATGTTTATAAAATACTATACCTGGCTCCAGATGTCCAAATCCGGTTCTTCCAGGATGGCTGCCTCCTCTCGCTCCAGAGAAGGCTCAGGTTGGCTGCAGGGAAGGCTGGAGGGAAGACTGGACAGTGATGGCCTTGCCTCAATGTGGCCATCCAGAAAGGACATCCTGCTGTAGTACCACAAAGTCGGGACATAAACATCATCTGCCGCTGCTCCTGACCTCTGAGAAGCCAGGACCTTAAAGTGCTCAGTCCTGTAGGTGCCTCTCAAGCTCCCAATTTTACTGTCCACCTGTTGTGTGGTTGCTGTGGGTATCCTTGTCTGCACAAATGGGAGCAGGGTCTCCAGCGCTCTTTTTCTATATATGGGGTTTTTGGTCTCCCACAGAGCGGGCAGCTCCCTTACCCGATCTATAAATTCCCCAAGAAACACTTTGTCCAAAAATGCATTCATTTTATCTACAAGACAAAACACAAGACAAAATGAGTAAAGTCAGTCAGTCTAAACTCAAGTAAATCTTTATTCCCATATATATCCTCAAACAATCTCTATGCAGTATAGGCCACCGATTCCACAAAGTATAAAAATCACACCTTCGGTCTGACGTTCGTCACTTTTCCTCCTCTCTTCGCACACCGAACGTAGTAACGTCACATGTGTGTTTGCTTTATATACACTACGCATGCGTGAAACTCCGCACACGTCGCCCGCCCATGACATCCACATTATCGACTTTTCCCCGCCCCTTCTCTTTCGGCGCACAGACAATATGGCGGAGTCACAGCAGGTGTCTGGTAACTCCTCTAATAACGACAAGACAAGCCCGGAGCGTGAAACGTCACGATCAAGGAGGAGATACAAGGCATGTAACATTTCCTTCGCAGAGATGGCGGAGATGGTGGACATATTGATGGTGATATTGATGGTGATATTGATTATGATGGAAAGCATGGGCTGTATAGCCACCCTAATCTAAGGAAGGCCAAAGTCATGAAGAAAGTAGTGAAAAGTCTGAAGAAGAATTTCGGGGTACGACGATCAAAGGAGCGGCTTAGAAAGAGGTGGTCTGACCTAAAACTGAGGGAGCCGGAGCAGTTAAGGAGCATTAAGAGAATGCTAGAAAAAAGTAATTACTTCTCCTGTGTTCCTATTCTTGTATTTCACGTTGTTGCATGTTGCTCCATGTTGTTGCTTTTTACTATTGGACCTTATAAAATGACATCTCGCCAAATTTAGTGGGCCCAGTAATCGGTCATTACAGTCACATCGTTCACCCACTACATACTGTACAATGTTTTTAGAAGATACACGGTTCAAAAGATTTCTAGACATGCCTGTTTGTATTCCATAAATGTTATGACATTGTTGTCTAGATGATGTGTTTGGAACTATAATGAAATGCAAACTTGAATCAGTGTAAAGGAGGAGACACTCAGCAGCTGTTCACACATCTGCACTCTGAAGCACTAGTGTGGCCCACCAGAACAACCTTTTTAGGGTGCCCCACACAGGTGCTCCAGTGTATTCTTGGGGTGTCTCCATGTGTGAAACTTGGCCCAAAAAGGTGAATAGTCAAGATTTTTTTTTTTCAATAATGGCTTCAGCTTGTAACTCTGCCCAAACAGACACTTGTACCCCACTTCCAAGCAATGTATTATGTTCCTATTTTTTCCCCTAAAATATCTGTGTGCTAAGTATACCTTTTGTTTCATTCTCATAGGGGAGAGAAGACTGGGAGGACACCACTCCAGGGAGCACAGGAACCCCACACCACAGAGAGAACCCCAACCTCACCAAGAACCCCAACCTGAGGATGTGGAGGAAGGAGAAGTGGAGGAAGGAGAAGTGGAGGAAGGAGAAGTGGAGGAAGTAGAAGTGGAGGAAGGAGGAGTGGAGGAAGGAGGAGTGGAGGAAGGAGAAGTGGAGGAAGGAGAAGTGGAGGAAGGAGAAGTGGAGGAAGTAGAAGTGGAGGAAGTAGAAGTGGAGGAAGTAGAAGTGGAGGAAGTAGAAGTGGAGGAAGGAGGAGTGGAGGAAGGAGAAGCGGAGGAAGAAGTGGATGACGTGGTGGAAATTGTCACCACAACAGGTCAGTATCTGTCACCACAGCTCTAGGTAAGAGATTTAGGCCTGCAGAGTTATAATACCTTTTTTACATTTTTTTAGGGGATGAACATGTTGTTGTTGAGGAAGAAAGTCCTCGTTTCTCTAGTGATAGTGCCCAAAGAATCATCCAGCAAGTTATGGAGTGTAGTAGTGAACTGGACAGAATGAAGAAAAGGATGAATGTTATGGAGCAAACATTTAAAGACATCATTGATGTTTTGGGGCGAATTGAATGAAGCACAAAACCCCCCTTTTTCTAGTTTTCTATTCTTTATTCAAAAATTTTACACTTTTACAATCAAGCCAAGATTTGAAGATGCACACAGTGTGTCAACATGTGCCATCTGCCATCAGGGGATATCCATGTACGGGTTTTGTGGGTGCAATCCCTTCCTCACATCTCAAGTAGGTGAAAGGTAGAAGGGGTTGCACCCCCAAAACACGTCCATTGATCCCCCATGATAGCAGATAGCACGTGTTGACAAGAGGGATCAGGAAGGGAAATACCCCTTTATAAAAACCCTAAAAATTGTGGGCATCGACAAATTTTGGCTTGTTCAGGGGTGACAACACCCCATATTATGAAGGGCAGATAGAGACATTTTTCCTAAAATAGAATGTCTGCTATTGCCCAGAGGTTTCCAATGTTGTATTTTGTTGTATGGTAATGCGAGTTTTGTATTTTCTTACCAAAAAAATAAAAATCTTTTATAACACCAAAAATGTTCTATTTACCATGTGTGTAAATGTGCACAGAGTAGAATTTTTGAACAACAACAAAGTGAAGCTTCTTTATCAAATCCGCTATAACCTTTTTTGTGTATATTTTTGGTGTTACCAGTGAAATGGTTGGTATTTACTAAAGGAAATTACACTTGGCACTACAAGTGCACTAGGAAAAACTCGGAGACAGCTAAAACAAACACAAGCAATACATCCAAAAATCTGATTTTTATTTTTGGGTTGCAAAAATGTTTTATGCATTGCCTGGCATAGGAATGGCCCCCTACCCGTGAAATACTCGAAATATTTTTGCAGAACCTCACGGGTGTTTTGGGGGGGCAAGCCAGGATGGCCAGATTAAAGGCCCGGCAAAATATTGTCCCCCAAAAGTCCAGCCTCAGGCCCAATTGTGGCCATTTAATTTGGGGATTTTCTGCGCAAAAAGTTATGCAGCACGCAGCAACAGAATACTATGTAGTTCATTTTGTACTCCTCCAAGTTGATCGATGTCATGAAAAGGCGGAACCGGCTGGCCATTATCCCGAAGGCATTCTCCACAACTCTTCGGCCCTGGCCAGCCGGTAGTTGAATACACTCCTCTCCGGTGAAATGGCCTCATGAAATGCGGTCCAAGTCCAAAGGCTTCATCAGCCAAAAACACAAAGGGGAGTCCCTCCACATTCCCTGCATCCGGTGGCAATGCAAGGTCATCACTCTGGAGATGGAGGGCAAACTTTGTCTGGGCGAAGGCTCCCCCATCGGACATCCGGCCATTCTTCCCCACATCCACATAGAGGAATTCATACTGTGCTGACACCATCGCCATCAGCACGATGCTATGAAACCCCTTATAGTTGTAGAAATAGGACCCTGACCGGGGTGGTGGCACGATGCGGACGTGCTTCCCATCTATTGCCTCTCCGCAGTTGGGGAAGTCCCACCGCTCGGCAAAATGGGAGGCCACATTCTGCCATTCCTGTGGCATGGAAGGAAGCTGTGGAGTCAAACGAGATAAACAAATATTAGGACTTTTGCACATAACATTGCTAGTAGATTACACAAAAATACATTCTTGGCCAACATCATTAGAACTTTTATTTTAATGAGTTTTTAAATACAAAAATAGAAGGCCCAATTATCAGATTCATCACCCCCTCTGATGGCCCATTGTAAATCTTTTTTGGGGGGGGGGGGTTAGATGACTTTGGGAACCCAAAAAAAGATTTAAACAAATTTTAAGTGAAAATATACATTTGTAGACATTTTAGGGGGTGTTTGCGGGGGGGGGGGGGGGGAGGGTAAAGCACTACAATGGAGCTGACAAAATACATTGGTAAGTGACTAGGCTAGGTGTGTTTGGGCCCAGGATAGCATGCTGGAAAGGTTAGTGAAGGGAAATATGCATGGAGGCCAAAAAAGGGGCAATAAAAGCTTACAGCATGCATGGGGACAAAGGGGACATTCACAGCATATTACAATCATGGTAATTAGGGAAGGATGAAAGAAATACAATACATTATCATACATTAAATACATAGAATGTGATGTTAAAGGAGAAAACTTACCTTAATATAGTCCTTCTGCAGGACTTGGGTGATGGCAGAACAGGTCTCTGATATAATGATCCCCAGAGCCTGGGGGGCGATGCCTGTCGTGAACTTCAGGTCCTGCAGACTTCTCCCAGTCGCAAGGTATCACAACGTGGCGATGAGCCTCTGCTCAGCAGTGATGGCTTCCCGCATAACGGTGTCCTGCCTGGTAATATAGGGGAACACCAAAGCCAACAGATGCTGAAAAACGGGGTCCGACATCTGGAGAAAATTCCTGTAGTCATCAGGATTATTCTCCTGGATCTTCCGCAGCAGAGGCATGTGACAGAATTGGTCCCGCTGGAGCAACTAATTCTTGGTCCATGAACTCCTCCTCACCCTGTTCATGGACTGGTCTTGGTCCAAGACAACCAAACCAACACCAAGCACCCGCACAGCACGAACTCTACGACGAGAATGTAACATGGCTAGAAGATGGTCGTCTGATCAGAACGTACTAAACAAAACGCACTGAAGTACAGCAAGGCCTATGAATAACGAACTGAAAATCAGAAACGAGTGGACAAGAACGCACTGTAAAACAGATACGACCTGCCTAGACGCCCTGAAAGACAAATATGAACCCACAAGCACCAACTGAACCGCAGAAAACCAACTGAAAGCATGAAGACTGAAAAGCGCGAATCGTCTCTCCCCAAACTTTTACTAACACGCGGTAACACGAGATCAGCAAAAGCAGCCCAAGGGGTGGCGCCATCTGAATGGAACTTCCCCTTTATACTGCCGTCATACGTGTTGTACGTCACCGCGCTTTACAACCACGAGATTTGGAATTGACAGCGTGTATGCAAGGAAAGCTTGACAAGAATCCAAGAAAAATCGAGAAAAAAGACGGGTTTTTTTACGACGAGATTCTCGGCCGTGTATACGAGGCTTATGGCCGTATTATCCAAAACAATGAAATCTCAGTCTATAGAAAACATTTGGAGGGTGGTGGGGGGGGGAGGGGTGTAATTTCACCTTAATGGCCATAACACCAAAACACATTCTGGCCAATGAGGGTCATTCTTCCTCTGACAGTATTCCGGATACAAATTCTTATTTTTATATCACATTCGATTGTCTCTATTTGGAGATGTTGTTAAAGATCATACAGCTTCATAGGAGAGAATAACAGAGCAGGGGAGGGAGGGGGGGCTCTGCCTAACACGGGGCCCACCCCACCACCTCCCCCTATAAAGCACAAAAATTATACTACAGCCGTGGCCAAAAGTTCTGAGAATGACACAAATATTATTTTTCACAAAGTTTGCTGTCTCAGTTTTTATGATGGTAATTTGCATAAACTCCAGAATGTTATGAAGAGCGATCAGATGAATGAAGTCGCTCTTTGCCATGAAAATGAACTTAATCCCATAAAATACATTTCCACTGCAATTGTGAAGAAGGCTTCAGGGCGCCCAAGAAAATCCAGCAAGCACCAGGACCATCTCCTGGAGGGGATTTAGTTGCGAGATGGGTGCAGTGGGGGGATTGGGGCACCACCAGTGCAAGGGGGGTGGGGGCATTACCAGTGCAAAGGGGGAATGAGGGCACCACCAGTGCATGGGGGATGAGGGCACCACCAGTGCAGGGGGGATGAGGGCACCACCAGTGCAAGGGGGGATTGGGGCACCACCAGTGCAAGGGGGGATGAGGGCACCACCAGTGCAGGAGGGGGGAGGGCACCACCAGTGCAAGGGGGGATTGGGGCACCACCAGTGCAAGGGGGGATTGGGGCACCACCAGTGCAGGGGGGATGGGGGCACCACCAGTGCAAGGGGGGATGGGGGCATTACCAGTGCAAGGGGGGATGAGGGCACCACCAGTGCAGGGGGATGGGGGCACCACCAGTGCAAGGGGGATGAGGGCACCACCAGTGCAGGGGGGATTGGGGCACCACCAGTGCAGGGGGGTTGGGGGCACCACCAGTGCAAGGGGGGATTGGGGCACTACCAGTGCAGGGGGGATGGGGGCACCACCAATGCAAGAGGGGATGAGGGCACCACCAGTGCAGGGGGGGTGGGGGCACCACCCGTGCAGAGGGGTGGAATGGGGGAACCACCCATGCAGAGGTGGGATCGGGGCACAACCAGTGCAGAGGGGTGATGGGGGCACCACCAGTGCAGGCGGGGATGGGGGGCACCACCCGTGCAGAAGGGGGATTGGGGCACAACCAGTGCAGAGGGGGGATTGGGGCACCACCAGTGCAGGCGGGGATGGGGGGCACCACCCGTGCAGAGGGGGGATCGGGGCACAACCAGTGCAGAGGGGGGATCGGGGCACCACCAGTGCAGGCGGGGATGGGGGGCACCACCCGTGCAGAGGGGGTATCGGGGCACAACCAGTGCAGAGGGGGGATTTGGGCACCACCAGTGCAGGCGGGGATGGGGGGCACCACCCATGCAGAGGGGGGATTGGGGCACAACCAGTGCAGAGGGGGGATTGGGGCACCACCAGTGCAGGCGGGGATGGAGGGCACCACCCGTGCAGAGGGGGATCGGGGCACAACCAGTGCAGAGGGGGGATTGGGGCACCACCAGTGCAGGTGGGGATGTGGGGCACCACCCGTGCAGAGGGGGGATTGGGGCACAACCAGTGCAGAGGGGGGATTGGGGCACCACCAGTGCAGGCGGGGATGGGGGGCACCACCCGTGCAGAGGGGGATCGGGGCACAACCAGTGCAGAGGGGGGATTGGGGCACCACCAGTGCAGGCGGGGATGGGGGGCACCACCCGTGCAGAGGGGGGATTGGGGCACCACCAGTGCAGGCGGGGATGGGGGGCACCACCCGTGCAGAGGGGGGATCGGGGCACAACCAGTGCAGAGGGGGGATTGGGGCACCCCCAGTGCAGGCGGGGATGGGGGGCACCACCCATGCAGAGGGGGAATCGGGGCACAACCAGTGCAGAGGGGGGATTGGGGCACCACCAGTGCAGGCGGGGATGGGGGGCACCACCCGTGCAGAGTGGGGATCGGGGCACAACCAGTGCAGAGGGGGGATTGGGGCACCACCAGTGCAGGCGGGGATGGGGGGCACCACCCATGCAGAGGGGGAATCGGGGCACAACCAGTGCAGAGGGGGGATCGGGGCACAACCAGTGCAGAGGGGGGATTGGGGCACCACCAGTGCAGGCGGGGATGGGGGGCACCACCCGTGCAGAGGGGGGATCGGGGCACAACCAGTGCAGAGCTTGCTCAGGAATGGCGGCAAGCAGGTGTGAAGACATCGACACGCACAGTGAGGAGAAGACTTTTGGGGGATGGTCTGGTGTCAGGAAGGGCAGCAAAGAAGTCACTTCTCTCCAGGGAAACATCCGGGACTGACTGATATTCTGCAGAAGGTTCAGGGATTGGACTGCTGAGGACTGGGGGGAAGTCATTCTCTCTGAAGAATCCCCTTTCTGATTGTTTGGGGCATCCAGAGAAGAAAAGGTGAGCGCTGCCATCAGTCCGGTGTCCTGAGACCATTCATGTGTGGGGGGGGGGGGCTTCTCAGCCACGGGTGGGCACTCACTCACAATTTGCCATGAATAAAGATTTGTCTCCCTGCAGAGGTGGATCTGGTCAGATCAGTAGATTGCTATAAGAAAGGTCTGGATTCTTTCCTGTGATGATTAAACGAAAACCAAGTGAAATAATAAATGTAAAGTCCAAATAATCCAAAAATAGATCAAATAACTGTGAAGTTAATGAACTTATAGGTGAAGCCGATAGTGTATAGTTAGTAGATACACTGAACATCAGCAAAAATACAATAAGGTGGTGGTGAGTATAGAGTCCAAATAATCTGAGGTAAGTCTTAATACCTGTGTAATATGTTGTCTGCAGGCAGTCCACAACCATGTAGATCTAAGGCTTACCAGATATGGTGGACCCAACAGAGCTTACGCCCAGTGAGTCAAGCGAGCTTGATGGTGTAGCACACCAAAAGGGAGATACAGCGAGTACGGCTTCTAATAGGAACCAGGGAATTGTCTATCACATCAATGACATCAGTGAGTATCCACCATGGAGATGGTCAGCAGTATTTCACAAAGAACTCCAGCTGGTCAAAGCCAAAGATTATGGAGACTTCCAGGAAGCATTCAGGTCTCCTCACTACAGACAGCAAAACTGCCATCCGGATGGAGCGCCTTGTCATAAGGCAAAAGTCATAACTAAGTGGGTTGGGGAACAAAACATGGACATTTTGGGTCCATGGCCAGGAAACTCCCCAGACCTTCATCCCATTGAGAACTTGTGGTCAATCCTCAAGAGGCAGGGGAACAAAAAAAACACAAATCCTGACAAACTTCGAGCATTGATTATAGAAGAATGGGGGGGGGGGGGGGCGGCCATTGGTCAGGGTGTGGCCCAGAAGTTGAGTGACAGCATGCCGGGGGGAATTTCAGAGAAAAAGAAGGGTCACCACTGCAAATATTGACTCTTTGCATAAACTTCATGTCATTGTCTATAAAAGCCTCGAACACTTATGGAATATTTGTAATTGAGTTGAGTGGAGAGGTATTTTGATATAGCGCGGTCTTACCCGAAGTGTCCCAATGCGCTTGACTAGGGCCAATTTAGACGGGAGCCAATTAACTTACCAGCTTGTCTTTAGAGTGTTGGAGGAAACCGGAGTGCCCAGAGGAAACCCACGCAGGCACAGGGAGAACATGCAAACTCCAGGCAGATGGTGTTGTGGTCGGGATTTGAACCAGCGGCCCTTTTGCTGCTAGGTGAAAGTGCTAACCACTACACCACTGTGCTGCCCCATAAGCCATAAATATACCTCAGTATGGAGGCCAGTGGAGAGATTGGCAGAGAGGGGTGGAGGACACTGAATGGAGGTCAGTGGAGGACACTGAATGGAGGTCAGTGGAGGGATTGGTAGAGAGGGGTGGAGGACACTGAATGGAGACCAGTGGAGGGATTGGTAGAGAGGGGTGGAGGACACTGAATGGAGACCAGTGGAGGGATTGGTAGAGAGGGGTGGAGGACACTGAATGGAGACCAGTGGAGGGATTAGTAGAGAGGGGTGGAGGACACTGAATGGAGACCAGTGGAGGGATTGGTAGTGTAGTGGAAATACAGGTTCTATGCAGAGCACACAGCCTATATTTCCTGTGCTACCTAAGCACACACTTTAGATTCCATCTTTTTGCAATAATACTATCTTTAGGCTAAAATTCACTCACCGTTCATCTATTCCAAAAAGCAAGCATCA
>CM055120.1:278060207-278238686 GCA_029206835.1 Rana muscosa | reverse complement strand
ATAACTGAGGATCCACCCCCTATAACTGAGGATCCACCCCCCATAACTGAGGATCCACCCCCCATAACTGAGGATCCACCCCCCATAACTGAGGATCCACCCCCCATAACTGAGGATACAGCCCCCATAACTGAGGATCCACCCCCATAACTGAGGATCCACCCCCCATAACTGGGGATCCACACCCATAACTGAGGATCCACCCCCCATAACTGAGGATCCACCCCCCATAACTGAGGATCCACCCCCATAACTGAGGATCCACCCCCCATAACTGAGGATCCACTCCCCATAACTGAGGATCCACCCCCCCCATAACTGAGGATCCACCCCCATAACTGAGGATCCACCAGCCATAGCTGAGGATCCACCCCCCCCCCATAACTGAGGATCCACCCCCCCATAACTGAGGATCCCCCCCATAACTGAGGATCCACCCCCCCATAACTGAGGATCCACCCCACCATAACTGAGGATCCACCGCCCCATAACTGAGGATCCACCCCCCATAACTGAGGATCCACCCCCATAACTGAGGATCCACCCCCATAACTGAGGATCCACCCCCATAACTGAGGATCCACCCCCCATAACTGAGGATCCACCCCCCATAACTGAGGATCCACCCCCTATAACTGAGGATCCACCCCCCATAACTGAGGATCCACCCCCATAACTGAGGATCCACCCCCCAGAACTAAGGATCCACCCCCCCCATAACTGAGGATCCACCCCCCATAACTAAGGATCCACCCCCCATAACTGAGGATCCACCCCCATAACTAAGGATCCACCCCCATAACTGAGGATCTACCCCCCATAAACTAAGGATCCACCCCCATAACTAAGGATCCACCCCCCATAACTGAGGATCCACCCCCCATAACTAAGGATCCACCCCCCATAACTAAGGATCCACCCCCATAACTGAGGATCCACCCCCCATAACTAAGGATCCACCCCCATAACTGAGGATCCACCCCCATAACTGAGGATCCACCCCCATAACTAAGGATCCACCCCCCATAACTAAGGATCCACCCCCATAACTGAGGATCCACCCCCCATAACTAAGGATCCACCCCCCATAACTAAGGATCCACCCCCATAAATGAGGATCCACCCCCCATAACTGAGGATCCACCCCCCATAACTGAGGATCCACCCCCCATAACTGAGGATCCACCCCCCATAACTAAGGATCCACCCCCATAACTGAGGATCCACCCCCATAACTAAGGATCCACCCCCCATAACTAAGATCCACCCCCATAAATGAGGATCCACCCCCATAACTGAGGATCCACCCCCCATAACTGAGGATCCACCCCCCATAACTGAGGATCCACCCCCCATAACTAAGGATCCACCCCCCATAACTAAGGATCCACCCCATAACTGAGGATCCACCCCCATAACTGAGGATCCACCCCCCATAACTAAGGATCCACCCCCATAACTGAGGATCCACCCCCCATAACTAAGGATCCACCCCCCATAACTAAGGATCCACCCCCATAACTGAGGATCCACCCCCCATAACTGAGGATCCACCCCCCATAACTAAGGATCCACCCCCCATAACTGAAGATCCACCCCCATAACTGAGGATCCACCCCCATAACTGAGGATCCACCCCCCATAACTTAGGATCCACCCCCATAACTGAGGATACACCCCCCATAACTGAGGATCCACCCCCCATAACTGAGGGATCCACCCCCCATAACTGAGGATCCACCCCCATAACTGAGGATCCACCCCCCATAACTGAGGATCCACCCCCATAACTGAGGATCCACCCCCATAACTGAGGATCCACCCCCCATAACTGAGGATCCACCCCCCATAACTGAGGATCCACCCCCCCATAACTGAGGATCCACCCCCCATAACTTAGGATCCATCCCCCATATCTGAGGATCCACCACCCATAACTGAGGATCCATAACTGAGGATCCACCCCCATAACTGAGGATCCACCCCCCATAACTGAGGATCCACCACCCCCATAACTGAGGATCCACCCCCATAACTGAGGATCCACCCCCATAAACTGAGGATCCACCCCCATAACTGATGATCCACCCCCATAACTGAGGCTACACCCCCATAACTGAGGATCCACCCCATAACTGAGGATCCACACCCATAACTGAGGATCCACCCCCATAACTGAGGATCCACCACCCCCATAACTGAGGATCCACCCCCCATAACTGAGGATCCACCCCCCATAACTGAGGATCCACCCCCCATAACTGAGAATCCACCCCCCATAACTGAGGATCCACCCCCATAACTGAGGATCCACCCCCATAACTGAGGATCCACCCCCATAACTGAGGATCCACCCCCCATAACTGAGGATCCACCCCCATAACTGAGGATCCACCCTCCATAACTAAGGATCCACCCCCATAACTGAGGATCCACCCCCCATAACTAAGGATCCACCCCCCATAACTAAGGATCCACCCCCATAACTGAGGATCCACCCCCCATAACTGAGGATCCACCCCCATAACTAAGGATCCACCCCCATAACTGAGGATCCACCCCCCATAACTGAGGATCCACCCCCATAACTGAGGATCCACCCCCCCATAACTGAGGATCCACTCCCCATAACTGAGGATCCACCCCCCCCCCCATAAACTGAGGATCCACCCCCATAACTGAGGATCCACCAGCCATAGCTGAGGATCCACCCCCCATAACTGAGGATCCACCCCCCATAACTGAGGATCCCCCCCATAACTGAGGATCCACCCCCCATAACTGAGGATCCACCCCACCATAACTGAGGATCCACCGCCCCATAACTGAGGATCCACCCCCCATAACTGAGGATCCACCCCCATAACTGAGGATCCACCCCCCATAACTGATGATCCAACCCCCCATAACTGAGGATCCACCCCCCATAACTGAGGATCCACCCCCCATAACTGAGGATCCACCCCCCATAACTGAGGATCCACCCCCCATAACTGAGGATCCACCCCCATAACTGAGGATCCACCCCCATAACTGAGGATCCACCCCCTATAACTGAGGATCCACCCCCCATAACTGAGGATCCCCCCCCATAACTGAGGATCCACCCCCCATAACTGAGGATCCACCCCCTATAACTGAGGATCCACCCCCCATAACTGAGGATCCACCCCCCCATAACTGAGGATCCACCCCCCATAACTGAGGATCCACCCCCATAACTGAGGATCCACCCCCCATAACTGAGGATCCACCCCCCCCCCCATAACTGAGGATCCACCCCCCATAACTGAGGATCCACCCCCTATAACTGAGGATCCACCCCCCATAACTGAGGATCCACCCCCCATAACTAAGGATCCACCCCCCATAACTGAGGATCCACCACCCCCATAACTGAGGATCCACCCCCATAACTGAGGATCCACCCCCCATAACTGAGGATCCACCCCCATAACTGATGATCCACCCCCATAACTGAGGCTACACCCCCATAACTGAGGATCCACCCCCATAACTGAGGATCCACACCCATAACTGAGGATCCACCCCCATAACTGAGGATCCACCACCCCCATAACTGAGGATCCACCCCCCATAACTGAGGATCCACCCCCCATAACTGAGGATCCACCCCCCATAACTGAGAATCCACCCCCCATAACTGAGGATCCACCCCCATAACTGAGGATCCACCCCCATAACTGAGGATCCACCCCCCATAACTGAGGATCCACCCCCCATAACTGAGGATCCACCCCCATAACTGAGATCCACCCTCCATAACTAAGGATCCACCCCCATAACTGAGGATCCACCCCCCCATAACTAAGGATCCACCCCCCATAACTAAGGATCCACCCCCATAACTGAGGATCCACCCCCCATAACTGAGGATCCACCCCCCATAACTAAGGATCCACCCCCATAACTGAGGATCCACCCCCATAACTGAGGATCCACCCCCATAACTGAGGATCCACCCCCCCATAACTGAGGATCCACTCCCCATAACTGAGGATCCACCCCCCCCCCATAACTGAGGATCCACCCCCATAACTGAGGATCCACCAGCCATAGCTGAGGATCCACCCCCCATAACTGAGGATCCACCCCCCATAACTGAGGATCCCCCCATAACTGAGGATCCACCCCCCATAACTGAGGATCCACCCCACCATAACTGAGGATTCCACCGCCCCATAACTGAGGATCCACCCCCCATAACTGAGGATCCACCCCCATAACTGAGGATCCACCCCCCATAACTGATGATCCAACCCCCCATAACTGAGGATCCACCCCCCATAACTGAGGATCCACCCCCCATAACTGAGGATCCACCCCCCATAACTGAGGATCCACCCCCATAACTGAGGATCCACCCCCATAACTGAGGATCCACCCCCTATAACTGAGGATCCACCCCCCATAACTGAGGATCCACCCCCCATAACTGAGGATCCACCCCCCATAACTGAGGATCCACCCCCTATAACTGAGGATCCACCCCCCATAACTGAGGATCCACCCCCCATAACTGAGGATCCACCTCCCATAACTGAGGATCCACCCCCCATAACTAAGGATCCACCCCCCATAACTGAGGATCCACCACCCCCATAACTGAGGATCCACCCCCCATAACTGAGGATCCACCCCCATAACTGAGGATCCACCCCCATAACTGATGATCCACCCCATAACTGAGGCTACACCCCCATAACTGAGGATCCACCCCCATAACTGAGGATCCACACCCATAACTGAGGATCCACCCCCATAACTGAGGATCCACCACCCCCATAACTGAGGATCCACCCCCCATAACTGAGGATCCACCCCCCATAACTGAGGATCCACCCCCCATAACTGAGAATCCACCCCCCATAACTGAGGATCCACCCCCATAACTGAGGATCCACCCCCATAACTGAGGATCCACCCCCCCATAACTGAGGATCCACCCCCCATAACTGAGGATCCACCCCCATAACTGAGGATCCACCTCCATAACTAAGGATCCACCCCCATAACTGAGGATCCACCCCCCATAACTAAGGATCCACCCCCCATAACTAAGGATCCACCCCCATAACTGAGGATCCACCCCCCATAACTGAGGATCCACCCCCCATAACTAAGGATCCACCCCCATAACTGAGGATCCACCCCCCATAACTGAGGATCCACCCCCATAACTGAGGATCCACCCCCCCATAACTGAGGATCCACTCCCCATAACTGAGGATCCACCCCCCCCCCCATAACTGAGGATCCACCCCCATAACTGAGGATCCACCAGCCATAGCTGAGGATCCACCCCCCATAACTGAGGATCCACCCCCCATAACTGAGGATCCCCCATAACTGAGGATCCACCCCCCATAAACTGAGGATCCACCCCACCATAACTGAGGATCCACCGCCCCATAACTGAGGATCCACCCCCCATAACTGAGGATCCACCCCCATAACTGAGGATCCACCCCCCATAACTGATGATCCAACCCCCCATAACTGTGGATCCACCCCCCATAACTGAGGATCCACCCCCATAACTGAGGATCCACCCCCCATAACTGAGGATCCACCCCCATAACTGAGGATCCACCCCCATAACTGAGGATCCACCCCCTATAACTGAGGATCCACCCCCCATAACTGAGGATCCACCCCCCATAACTGAGGATCCACCCCCCATAACTGAGGATCCACCCCCTATAACTGAGGATCCACCCCCCATAACTGAGGATCCACCCCCCATAACTGAGGATCCACCCCCCATAACTGAGGATCCACCCCCATAACTGAGGATCCACCCCCATAACTGAGGATCCACCCCCCATAACTGAGGATCCACCCCCCCCCCATAACTGAGGATCCACCCCTCCATAACTGAGGATCCACCCCCTATAACTGAGGATCCACCCCCCATAACTGAGGATCCACCCCCATAACTAAGGATCCACCCCCCATAACTGAGGATCCACCCCCCATAACTGAGGATCCACCCCCATAACTGAGGATCCACCCCCCATAACTGAGGATCCACCCCCCATAACTGAGGATCCACCCCCTATAACTGAGGATCCACCCCCCATAACTGAGGATCCACCCCCCATAACTGAGGATCCACCCCCCATAACTGAGGATCCACCCCCCATAACTGAGGATACAGCCCCCATAACTGAGGATCCACCCCCATAACTGAGGATCCACCCCCCATAACTGGGGATCCACACCCATAACTGAGGATCCACCCCCATAACTGAGGATCCACCCCCATAACTGAGGATCCACCCCCATAACTGAGGATCCACCCCCCATAACTGAGGATCCACTCCCCATAACTGAGGATCCACCCCCCCCCATAACTGAGGATCCACCCCCATAACTGAGGATCCACCAGCCATAGCTGAGGATCCACCCCCCCCCCATAACTGAGGATCCACCCCCCCATAACTGAGGATCCCCCCCCATAACTGAGGATCCACCCCCCCATAACTGAGGATCCACCCCACCATAACTGAGGATCCACCGCCCCATAACTGAGGATCCACCCCCCATAACTGAGGATCCACCCCCATAACTGAGGATCCACCCCCCATAACTGAGGATCCACCCCCATAACTGAGGATCCACCCCCCATAACTGAGGATCCACCCCCCATAACTGAGGATCCACCCCCTATACTGAGGATCCACCCCCCATAACTGAGGATCCACCCCCATAACTGAGGATCCACCCCCCATAACTAAGGATCCACCCCCCCCATAACTGAGGATCCACCCCCCATAACTAAGGATCCACCCCCCATAACTGAGGATCCACCCCCATAACTAAGGATCCACCCCCATAACTGAGGATCTACCCCCCATAACTAAGGATCCACCCCCATAACTAAGGATCCACCCCCATAACTGAGGATCCACCCCCCATAACTAAGGATCCACCCCCCATAACTAAGGATCCACCCCCATAACTGAGGATCCACCCCCCATAACTAAGGATCCACCCCCATAACTGAGGATCCACCCCCAGGATCCACCCCCATAACTGAGGATCCACCCCCCATAACTGAGGATCCACCCCCATAACTGAGGATCCACCCCCATAACTAAGGATCCACCCCCCATAACTGAGGATCCACCCCCCATAACTAAGGATCCACCCCCCATAACTAAGGATCCACCCCCATAAATGAGGATCCACCCCCCATAACTGAGGATCCACCCCCCTAACTGAGGATCCACCCCCCATAACTGAGGATCCACCCCCATAACTGAGGATCCACCCCCCATAACTGAGGATCCACCCCCATAACTAAGGATCCACCCCCCATAACTAAGGATCCACCCCCATAACTGAGGATCCACCCCCCATAACTGAGGACCTCCAGGATCCACCCCCATAACTAAGGATCCACCCCCCATAACTGAGGATCCACCCCCCATAACTAAGGATCCACCCCCCATAACTAAGGATCCCACCCCCCATAACTGAGGATCCACCCCCATAACTGAGGATCCACCCCCCATAACTAAGGATCCACCCCCATAACTGAGGATCCACCCCCATAACTGAGGATCCACCCCCCATAACTGAGGATCCACCCCCCATAACTGAGGATCCACCCCCATAACTGAGGATCCAACACCCCCTAACTGGATCCACCCCTAACTGAGATCCACCCCCATAACTGAGGATCCACCCCCCATAACTGAGGATCCACCCCCATAACTGAGGATCCACCCCCAAAACTGAGGATCCACCCCCCATAACTGAGGATCCACCCCCATAACTGAGGATCCACCCCCATAACTGAGGATCCACCCCCCATAACTGAGGATCCACCCCCCATAACTGAGGATCCACCCCCCATAACTAAGGATCCACCCCCCATAACTAAGGATCCACCCCCCATAACTAAGGATCCACCCCCATAACTGAGGATCCACCCCCATAACTGAGGATCCACCCCCCATAACTAAGGATCCACCCCCCATAACTAAGGATCCACCCCCATAACTGAGGATCCACCCCCCATAACTGAGGATCCACCCCCATAACTAAGGATCCCACCCCCATAACTGAAGATCCACCCCCATAACTGAGGATCCACCCCCCCATAACTGAGGATCCACCCCCATAACTGAGGATCCACCCCCCATAACTGAGATCCACCCCCCATAACTGAGGATCCACCCCCCATAACTAAGGATCCACCCCCCATAACTGAGGATCCACCCCCCATAACTAAGGATCCACCCCCCCATAACTGAGGATCCACCACCCCCATAACTGAGGATCCATCCCCCCATAACTGAGGATCCACCACCCCATAACTGAGGATCCACCCCCCCATAACTGAGGATCCACCCCTCATAACTGAGGATCCACCCCCCATAAATGAGGATCCACCCCCCATATCTGAGGATCCACCACCCATAACTGAGGATCCACACCCATAACTGAGGATCCACCCCCCATAACTGAGGATCCACCCCCCATAACTGAGGATCCACCCCCCCATAACTGAGGATCCACCCCCCATAACTGAGGATCCACCCCCCATAACTGAGGATCCATCCCCCATATCTGAGGATCCACCACCCATAACTGAGTATCCATAACTGAGGATCCACCCCCCATAACTGAGGATCCACCCCCCATAACTGAGGATCCACCCCCCATAACTGAGGATCCACCACCCCCATAACTGAGGATCCACCCCCATAACTGAGGATCCACCCCCCATAAACTGAGGATCCACCCCCATAACTGATGATCCACCCCCATAACTGAGGCTACACCCCCATAACTGAGGATCCACCCCCATAACTGAGGATCCACACCCATAACTGAGGATCCACCCCCATAACTGAGGATCCACACCCCCCATAACTGAGGATCCACCACCCCCATAACTGAGGATCCACCCCCCATAACTAAGGATCCACCCCCATAACTGAGGATCACCCCCCATAACTGAGAATCCACCCCCATAACTGAGGATCCACCCCCATAACTGAGGATCCACCCCCCATAACTGAGGATCCACCCCCCCATAACTGAGGATCCACCCTCCATAACTAAGGATCCACCCCCATAACTGAGGATCCACCCCCCATAACTAAGGATCCACCGCCATAACTAAGGATCCACCCCCATAACTGAGGATCCACCCCCCATAACTGAGGATCCACCCCCCATAACTAAGGATCCACCCCCATAACTGAGGATCCACCCCCCATAACTGAGGATCCACCCCCCATAACTAAGGATCCACCCCCATAACTAAGGATCCACCCCCATAACTGAGGATCCACCCCCCATAACTAAGGATCCACCCCCCATAACTAAGGATCCACCCCCATAACTGAGGATCCACCCCCCATAACTGAGGATCCACCCCCCATAACTAAGGATCCACCCCCCATAACTGAGGATCCACCCCCCATAACTAAGGATCCACCCCCCATAACTAAGGATCCACCCCATAACTGAGGATCCACTCCCATAACTGAGGATCCACCCCCCATAACTAAGGATCCACCCCCATAACTAAGGATCCACCCCCATAACTGAGGATCCACCCCCCATAACTGAGGATCCACCACCCCCATAACTGAGGATCCACCCCCCATAACTGAGGATCCACCCCCCATAACTGAGGATCCACCACCCCCATAACTGAGGATCCACCCCCATAACTGAGGATCCACCCCCCATAACTGAGGATACAGCCCCATAACTGAGGATCCACCCCCATAACTGAGGATCCACCCCCCATAACTGGGGATCCACACCCATAACTGAGGATCCACCCCCATAACTGAGGATCCACCCCCCCATAACTGAGGATCCACCCCCATAACTGAGGATCCACCAGCCATAGTTGAGGATCCACCCCCCCATAACTGAGGATCCACCCCCCCCATAACTGAGGATCCCCCCCATAACTGAGGATCCACCCCCCATAACTGAGGATCCACCCCACCATAACTGAGGATCCACCGCCCCATAACTGAGGATCCACCCCCCATAACTGAGGATCCACCCCCATAACTGAGGATCCACCCCCCATAACTGATGATCCAACCCCCCATAACTGAGGATCCACCCCCCATAACTGAGGATCCACCCCCCATAACTGAGGATCCACCCCCCCATAACTGAGGATCCACCCCCCCCCATAACTGAGGATCCACCCCCCTATAACTGAGGATCCACCCCCCATAACTGAGGATCCACCCCCTATAACTGAGGATCCACCCCCCCATAACTGAGGATCCACCCCCCATAACTGAAGATCCACCCCCCATAACTGAGGATCCACCTCCCCATAACTGAGGATCCACCCCCCATAACTGAGGATCCACCCCCATAACTGAGGATCCACCCCCCATAACTGAGGATCCACTCCCATAACTAAGGATCCACCCCCCATAACTGAGGATCCACCCCCCATAACTGAGGATCCACCCCCTACAACTGAGGATCCACCCCCCATAACTGAGGATCCACCCCCATAACTAAGGATCCACCCCCCATAACTGAGGATCCACCCCCCCATAACTGAGGATCCACCCCCTATAACTGAGGATCCACCCCCCATAACTGAGGATCCACCCCCCATAACTAAGGATCCACCCCCCATAACTAAGGATCCACCCCATAACTGAGGATCCACCCCCCATAACTGAGGATCCACCACCCCCATAACTGAGGATCCACCCCCCATAACTGAGGATCCACCCCCCATAACTGAGGATCCACCACCCCCATAACTGAGGATCCACCCCCCATAACTGAGGATCCACCCCCCATAACTGAGGATACAGCCCCCATAACTGAGGATCCACCCCCATAACTGAGGATCCACCCCCCATAACTGGGGATCCACACCCATAACTGAGGATCCACCCCCATAACTGAGGATCCACCCCCCATAACTGAGGATCCACTCCCCATAACTGAGGATCCACCCCCCATAAATGAGGATCCACCCCCCATAACTGAGGATCCACCAGCCATAGCTGAGGATCCACCCCCCCATAACTGAGGATCCACCCCCCCCATAACTGAGGATCCCCCCCATAACTGAGGATCCACCCCCCCATAACTGAGGATCCACCCCACCATAACTGAGGATCCACCGCCCCATAACTGAGGATCCACCCCCATAACTGAGGATCCACCCCCCATAACTGAGGATCCACCCCCATAACTAATGATCCACCCCCCCCCATAACTGAGGATCCACCCCCCTATAACTGAGGATCCACCCCCCATTAACTGAGGATCCACCCCCCATAACTAATGATCCACCCCCCCCATAACTGAGGATCCACCCCCTATAACTGAGGATCCACCCCCCATAACTGAGGATCCACCCCCCATAACTGAGGATCCACCCCCCATAACTGAGGATCCACCCCATAACTAATGATCCACCCCCCCCCATAACTGAGGATCCACCCCCTATAACTGAGGATCCACCCCCCATAACTGAGGATCCACCCCCATAACTAATGATCCACCCCCCCATAACTGAGGATCCACCCCCTATAACTGAGGATCCACCCCCCATAACTGAGGATCCACCCCCCATAACTGAGGATCCACCCCCATAACTGAGGATCCACCCCCCATAACTGAGGATCCACCCCCCATAACTAAGGATCCACCCCCCATAACTGAGGATCCACCCCCCCATAACTGAGGATCCACCCCCATAACTAAGGATCCACCCCCCATAACTGAGGATCCACCCCCCATAACTAAGGATCCACCCCCATAAACTAAGGATCCACCCCCATAACTGAGGATCCACCCCCCATAACTGAGGATCCACCCCCCATAACTGAGGATCCACCCCCCATAACTAAGGATCCACCCCCATAACTGAGGATCCACCCCCCATAACTGAGGATCCACCCCCCATAACTAAGGATCCACCCCCCATAACTGAAGATCCACCCCCATAACTGAAGATCCACCCCCATAACTGAGGATCCACCCCCCATAACTGAGGATCCACCCCCATAACTGAGGATCCACCCCCCATAACTGAGGATCCACCCCCCATAACTGAGGATCCACCCCCCATAACTGATGATCCAACCCCCCATAACTGAGGATCCACCCCCCATAACTGAGGATCCACCCCCCATAACTGAGGATCCACCCCCCATAACTGAGGATCCACCCCCCATAACTGAGGATCCACCCCCCATAACTGAGGATCCACCCCCATAACTGAGGATCCACCCCCATAACTGAGGATCCACCCCCTATAACTGAGGATCCACCCCCCATAACTGAGGATCCACCCCCCATAACTGAGGATCCACCCCCCATAACTGAGGATCCACCCCCTATAACTGAGGATCCACCCCCCATAACTGAGGATCCACCCCCCATAACTGAGGATCCACCCCCATAACTGAGGATCCACCCCCATAACTGAGGATCCACCCCCCATAACTGAGGATCCACCCCCCCCCCCATAACTGAGGATCCACCCCTCCATAACTGAGGATCCACCCCCTATAACTGAGGATCCACCCCCCATAACTGAGGATCCACCCCCCCATAACTAAGGATCCACCCCCTATAACTGAGGATCCACCACCCCCATAACTGAGGATCCACCCCCATAACTGAGGATCCACCCCCCATAACTGAGGATCCACCCCCATAACTGATGATCCACCCCCATAACTGAGGCTACACCCCCCATAACTGAGGATCCACCCCCATAACTGAGGATCCACACCATAACTGAGGATCCACCCCCATAACTGAGGATCCACCACCCCCATAACTGAGGATCCACCCCCCATAACTGAGGATCCACCCCCCATAACTGAGGATCCACCCCCCATAACTGAGAATCCACCCCCCATAACTGAGGATCCACCCCCATAACTGAGGATCCACCCCCATAACTGAGGATCCACCCCCATAACTGAGGATCCACCCCCCATAACTAAGGATCCACCCCCATAACTGAGGATCCACCCCCCATAACTGAGGATCCACCCCCATAACTGAGGATCCACCCCCCCCATAACTGAGGATCCACTCCCCATAACTGAGGATCCACCCCCCCCCATAACTGAGGATCCACCCCCATAACTGAGGATCCACCAGCCATAGCTGAGGATCCACCCCCCATAACTGAGGATCCACCCCCCATAACTGAGGATCCCCCCATAACTGAGGATCCACCCCCCCATAACTGAGGATCCACCCCACCATAACTGAGGATCCCACCGCCCCATAACTGAGGATCCACCCCCCATAACTGAGGATCCACCCCCCATAACTGAGGATCCACCCCCCATAACTGAGGATCCACCCCCTATAACTGAGGATCCACCCCCCATAACTGAGGATCCACCCCCCATAACTGAGGATCCACCCCCCATAACTGAGGATCCACCCCCCATAACTGAGGATCCACCCCCATAACTGAGGATCCACCCCCCATAACTGAGGATCCACCCCCCCCATAACTGAGGATCCACCCCTCCATAACTGAGGATCACCCCCTATAACTGAGGATCCACCCCCCATAACTGAGGATCCACCCCCATAACTAAGGATCCACCCCCCATAACTGAGGATCCACCCCCCATAACTGAGGATCCACCCCCATAACTGAGGATCCACCCCCCATAACTGAGGATCCACCCCCCATAACTGAGGATCCACCCCCTATAACTGAGGATCCACCCCCCATAACTGAGGATCCACCCCCATAACTGAGGATCCACCCCCCATAACTGAGGATCCACCCCCCATAACTGAGGATACAGCCCCCATAACTGAGGATCCACCCCCATAACTGAGGATCCACCCCCATAACTGGGGATCCACACCCATAACTGAGGATCCACCCCCCATAACTGAGGATCCACCCCCCATAACTGAGGATCCACCCCCATAACTGAGGATCCACCCCCCATAACTGAGGATCCACTCCCCATAACTGAGGATCCACCCCCCCCCATAACTGAGGATCCACCCCCATAACTGAGGATCCACCACCAGCCATAGCTGAGGATCCACCCCCCCCATAACTGAGGATCCACCCCCCCATAACTGAGGATCCCCCCCATAACTGAGGATCCACCCCCCATAACTGAGGATCCACCCCACCATAACTGAGGATCCACCGCCCCATAACTGAGGATCCACCCCCCATAACTGAGGATCCACCCCCATAACTGAGGATCCACCCCCCATAACTGAGGATCCACCCCCCATAACTGAGGATCCACCCCCCATAACTAAGGATCCACCCCCCATAACTGAGGATCCACCCCCCCCCATAACTGAGGATCCACCCCCCATAACTGAGGATCCACCCCCCATAACTGAGGATCCACCCCCCATAACTGAGGATCCACCCCCATAACTGAGGATCCACCCCCCATAACTGAGGATCCACCCCCCATAACTGAGGATCCACCCCCTATAACTGAGGATCCACCCCCCCATAACTGAGGATCCACCCCCATAACTGAGGATCCACCCCCCATAACTAAGGATCCACCCCCCCATAACTGAGGATCCACCCCCCATAACTAAGGATCCACCCCCCATAACTGAGGATCCACCCCCCATAACTAAGGATCCACCCCCATAACTAAGGATCCACCCCCATAACTGAGGATCCACCCCCCCCCCATAACTAAGGATCCACCCCCATAACTAAGGATCCACCCCCCATAACTGAGGATCCACCCCCCATAACTAAGGATCCACCCCCCATAACTAAGGATCCACCCCCATAACTGAGGATCCACCCCCCATAACTAAGGATCCACCCCCCATAACTAAGGATCCACCCCCATAACTGAGGATCCACCCCCCATAACTGAGGATCCACCCCCCATAACTAAGGATCCACCCCCCATAACTAAGGATCCACCCCCATAACTGAGGATCCACCCCCCATAACTAAGGATCCACCCCCCATAACTAAGGATCCACCCCCATAAATGAGGATCCACCCCCCATAACTGAGGATCCACCCCCCATAACTGAGGATCCACCCCCCATAACTGAGGATCCACCCCCCATAACTAAGGATCCACTCCCATAACTGAGGATCCACCCCCATAACTAAGGATCCACCCCCCATAACTAAGGATCCACCCCCATAAATGAGGATCCACCCCCCATAACTGAGGATCCACCCCCCATAACTGAGGATCCACCCCCCATAACTGAGGATCCACCCCCCATAACTAAGGATCCACCCCCCATAACTAAGGATCCACCCCCCATAACTAAGGATCCACCCCCATAACTGAGGATCCACCCCCATAACTAAGGATCCACCCCCCATAACTAAGGATCCACCCCCATAACTGAGGATCCACCCCCCATAACTGAGGATCCACCCCCCATAACTGAGGATCCACCCCCATAACTAAGGATTCACCCCCCATAACTAAGGATCCACCCCCATAACTGAGGATCCACCCCCCATAACTGATGATCCACCCCCCATAACTAAGGATCCACCCCCCATAACTGAAGATCCACCCCATAACTGAGGATCCACCCCCATAACTGAGGATCCACCCCCCATAACTTAGG
Organism: Rana muscosa; assembly: GCA_029206835.1. Lineage (NCBI taxonomy): Eukaryota > Metazoa > Chordata > Amphibia > Anura > Ranidae > Rana > Rana muscosa. The sequence goes on along the minus strand of CM055120.1, from coordinate 278,223,065 downwards.
ATCCACCCCCATAACTGAGGATACACCCCCCATAACTGAGGATCCACCCCCCATAACTGAGGATCCACCCCCCATAACTGAGGATCCACCCCCATAACTGAGGATCCACACCCCATAACTGAGGATCCACCCCCATAACTGAGGATCCACCCCCATAACTGAGGATCCACCCCCCATAACTGAGGATCCACCCCCCATAACTGAGGATCCACCCCCCATAACTAAGGATCCACCCCCCATAACTAAGGATCCACCCCCCATAACTAAGGATCCACCCCCATAACTGAGGATCCACCCCCATAACTGAGGATCCACCCCCCATAACTAAGGATCCACCCCCATAACTAAGGATCCACCCCCATAACTGAGGATCCACCCCCCATAACTGAGGATCCACCCCCCATAACTAAGGATCCACCCCCCATAACTGAAGATCCACCCCCATAACTGAGGATCCACCCCCCCATAACTGAGGATCCACCCCCATAACTGAGGATCCACCCCCCATAACTGAGGATCCACCCCCCATAACTGAGGATCCACCCCCCATAACTAAGGATCCACCCCCCATAACTGAGGATCCACCCCCCATAACTGAGGATCCATCCCCCATATCTGAGGATCCACCACCCATAACTGAGTATCCATAACTGAGGATCCACCCCCATAACTGAGGATCCACCCCCCATAACTGAGGATCCACCCCCCATAACTGAGGATCCACCACCCCCATAACTGAGGATCCACCCCCATAACTGAGGATCCACCCCCCATAACTGAGGATCCACCCCCATAACTGATGATCCACCCCCATAACTGAGGCTACACCCCCATAACTGAGGATCCACCCCCATAACTGAGGATCCACACCCATAACTGAGGATCCACCCCCATAACTGAGGATCCACCCCCCATAACTGAGGATCCACCACCCCCATAACTGAGGATCCACCCCCCATAACTAAGGATCCACCCCCCATAACTGAGGATCCACCCCCCATAACTGAGAATCCACCCCCCATAACTGAGGATCCACCCCCATAACTGAGGATCCACCCCCCATAACTGAGGATCCACCCCCCCCATAACTGAGGATCCACCCTCCATAACTAAGGATCCACCCCCATAACTGAGGATCCACCCCCCATAACTAAGGATCCACCCCCCATAACTAAGGATCCACCCCCATAACTGAGGATCCACCCCCCATAACTGAGGATCCACCCCCCATAACTAAGGATCCACCCCCATAACTGAGGATCCACCCCCCATAACTGAGGATCCACCCCCCATAACTAAGGATCCACCCCCTATAACTAAGGATCCACCCCCATAACTGAGGATCCACCCCCCATAACTAAGGATCCACCCCCCATAACTAAGGATCCACCCCCATAACTGAGGATCCACCCCCCATAACTGAGGATCCACCCCCCATAACTAAGGATCCACCCCACATAACTGAGGATCCACCCCCCATAACTAAGGATCCACCCCCCATAACTAAGGATCCACCCCCATAACTGAGGATCCACCCCCATAACTGAGGATCCACCCCCCATAACTAAGGATCCACCCCCCATAACTAAGGATCCACCCCCATAACTGAGGATCCACCCCCCATAACTGAGGATCCACCACCCCCATAACTGAGGATCCACCCCCCATAACTGAGGATCCACCCCCCATAACTGAGGATCCACCACCCCCATAACTGAGGATCCACCCCCCATAACTGAGGATCCACCCCCCATAACTGAGGATACAGCCCCCATAACTGAGGATCCACCCCCATAACTGAGGATCCACCCCCCATAACTGGGGATCCACACCCATAACTGAGGATCCACCCCCATAACTGAGGATCCACCCCCCCATAACTGAGGATCCACCCCCATAACTGAGGATCCACCAGCCATAGTTGAGGATCCACCCCCCCCATAACTGAGGATCCACCCCCCCATAACTGAGGATCCCCCCATAACTGAGGATCCACCCCCCCATAACTGAGGATCCACCCCACCATAACTGAGGATCCACCGCCCCATAACTGAGGATCCACCCCCCATAACTGAGGATCCACCCCCATAACTGAGGATCCACCCCCCATAACTGATGATCCACCACCCCCATAACTGAGGATCCACCCCCCATAACTAAGGATCCACCCCCCATAACTGAGGATCCACCCCCCATAACTGAGAATCCACCCCCCATAACTGAGGATCCACCCCCTATAACTGAGGATCCACCCCCCATAACTGAGGATCCACCCCCCCCATAACTGAGGATCCACCCTCCATAACTAAGGATCCACCCCCATAACTGAGGATCCACCCCCCATAACTAAGGATCCACCTCCCCATAACTGAGGATCCACCCCCCATAACTGAGGATCCACCCCCATAACTGAGGATCCACCCCCCATAACTGAGGATCCACTCCCATAACTAAGGATCCACCCCCCATAACTGAGGATCCACCCCCATAACTGAGGATCCACCCCCTACAACTGAGGATCCACCCCCCATAACTGAGGATCCACCCCCATAACTAAGGATCCACCCCCCATAACTGAGGATCCACCCCCCCATAACTGAGGATCCACCCCCTATAACTGAGGATCCACCCCCCATAACTGAGGATCCACCCCCCATAACTAAGGATCCACCCCCCATAACTAAGGATCCACCCCCATAACTGAGGATCCACCCCCCATAACTGAGGATCCACCACCCCCATAACTGAGGATCCACCCCCCATAACTGAGGATCCACCCCCCATAACTGAGGATCCACCACCCCCATAACTGAGGATCCACCCCCCATAACTGAGGATCCACCCCCCATAACTGAGGATACAGCCCCCATAACTGAGGATCCACCCCCATAACTGAGGATCCACCCCCCATAACTGGGGATCCACACCCATAACTGAGGATCCACCCCCATAACTGAGGATCCACCCCCCATAACTGAGGATCCACTCCCCATAACTGAGGATCCACCCCCCATAAATGAGGATCCACCCCCATAACTGAGGATCCACCAGCCATAGCTGAGGATCCACCCCCCCATAACTGAGGATCCACCCCCCCATAACTGAGGATCCACCCCCCCCATAACTGAGGATCCCCCCCCCATAACTGAGGATCCACCCCACCATAACTGAGGATCCACCGCCCCATAACTGAGGATCCACCCCCATAACTGAGGATCCACCCCCCATAACTGAGGATCCACCCCCCATAACTGAGGATCCACCCCCATAACTAAGGATCCACCCCCCATAACTGAGGATCCACCCCCCCATAACTGAGGATCCACCCCCCATAACTGAGGATCCACCCCCCATAACTGAGGATCCACCCCCATAATTAAGGATCCACCCCATAACTGAGGATCCACCCCTCCATAACTGAGGATCCACCCCTATAACTGAGGATCCACCCCCATAACTGAGGATCCACCCCCCATAACTGAGGATCCACCCCCCATAACTGAGGATCCACCCCCCATAACTGAGGATCCACCCCCATAACTAAGGATCCACCCCTCCATAACTGAGGATCCACCCCTATAACTGAGGATCCACCCCCATAACTGAGGATCCACCCCCATAACTGAGGATCCACCCCCCATAACTGAGGATCCACCCCCCATAACTGAGGATCCACCCCCCATAACTAAGGATCCACCCCCCATAACTGAGGATCCACCCCCCATAACTGAGGATCCACCCCCTATAACTGAGGATCCACCCCCCATAACTGAGGATCCACCCCCCATAACTGAGGATCCACCCCCCATAACTGAGGATCCACTCCCATAACTGAGGATCCACCCCCCATAACTGAGGATCCACCCCCCATAACTGAGGATCCACCCCCCATAACTGAGGATCCACCCCCATAACTAATGATCCACCCCCCCCATAACTGAGGATCCACCCCCTATAACTGAGGATCCACCCCCCATAACTGAGGATCCACCCCCATAACTAATGATCCACCCCCCCATAACTGAGGATCCACCCCCTATAACTGAGGATCCACCCCCCATAACTGAGGATCCACCCCCCATAACTGAGGATCCACCCCCATAACTGAGGATCCACCCCCATAACTGAGGATCCACCCCCCATAACTAAGGATCCACCCCCCATAACTGAGGATCCACCCCCCATAACTGAGGATCCACCCCCATAACTAAGGATCCACCCCCCATAACTGAGGATCCACCCCCCATAACTAAGGATCCACCCCCATAACTAAGGATCCACCCCCATAACTGAGGATCCACCCCCCATAACTGAGGATCCACCCCCCATAACTGAGGATCCACCCCCCATAACTAAGGATCCACCCCCATAACTGAGGATCCACCCCCCATAACTGAGGATCCACCCCCCATAACTAAGGATCCACCCCCCATAACTGAAGATCCACCCCCATAACTGAAGATCCACCCCCATAACTGAGGATCCACCCCCCCATAACTGAGGATCCACCCCCATAACTGAGGATCCACCCCCCATAACTGAGGATCCACCCCCCATAACTGAGGATCCACCCCCCATAACTAAGGATCCACCCCCCATAACTGAGGATCCACCCCCCATAACTAAGGATCCACCCCCCCCATAACTGAGGATCCACCACCCCCATAACTGAGGATCCATCCCCCCATAACTGAGGATCCACCACCCCCATAACTGAGGATCCACCCCCCATAACTGAGGATCCACCCCTCATAACTGAGGATCCACCCCCCATAACTGAGGATCCACCCCCCATATCTGAGGATCCACCACCCATAACTGAGGATCCACACCCATAACTGAGGATCCACCCCCCATAACTGAGGATCCACCCCCCATAACTGAGGATCCACCCCCCCCCATAACTGAGGATCCACCCCCCCATAACTGAGGATCCACCCCCCATAACTGAGGATCCACCCCCCATAACAGAGGATCCATCCCCCATATCTGAGGATCCACCACCCATAACTGAGTATCCATAACTGAGGATCCACCCCCATAACTGAGGATCCACCCCCCATAACTGAGGATCCACCCCCCATAACTGAGGATCCACCACCCCCATAACTGAGGATCCACCCCCATAACTGAGGATCCACCCCCCATAACTGAGGATCCACCCCCATAACTGATGATCCACCCCCATAACTGAGGCTACACCCCCATAACTGAGGATCCACCCCCATAACTGAGGATCCACACCCATAACTGAGGATCCACCCCCATGACTGAGGATCCACCCCCCCATAACTGAGGATCCACCACCCCCATAACTGAGGATCCACCCCCCATAACTAAGGATCCACCCCCCATAACTGAGGATCCACCCCCCATAACTGAGAATCCACCCCCCATAACTGAGGATCCACCCCCCATAACTGAGGATCCACCCCCATAACTGAGGATCCACCCCCCATAACTGAGGATCCACCCCCCATAACTGAGGATCCACCCTCCATAACTAAGGATCCACCCCCATAACTGAGGATCCACCCCCCATAACTAAGGATCCACCCCCCATAACTAAGGATCCACCCCCATAACTGAGGATCCACCCCCCATAACTGAGGATCCACCCCCCATAACTAAGGATCCACCCCCATAACTGAGGATCCACCCCCCATAACTGAGGATCCACCCCCCATAACTAAGGATCCACCCCCATAACTAAGGATCCACCCCCATAACTGAGGATCCACCCCCCATAACTAAGGATCCACCCCCCATAACTAAGGATCCACCCCCATAACTGAGGATCCACCCCCCATAACTGAGGATCCACCCCCCATAACTAAGGATCCACCCCCCATAACTGAGGATCCACCCCCCATAACTAAGGATCCACCCCCATAACTGAGGATCCACCCCCATAACTGAGGATCCACCCCCATAACTAAGGATCCACCCCCCATAACTAAGGATCCACCCCCATAACTGAGGATCCACCCCCATAACTGAGGATCCACCCCCCATAACTGAGGATCCACCCCCCCATAACTGAGGATCCACTCCCCATAACTGAGGATCCACCCCCCATAACTGAGGATCCACCCCCATAACTGAGGATCCACCAGCCATAGTTGAGGATCCACCCCCCCATAACTGAGGATCCACCCCCCCCATAACTGAGGATCCCCCCCATAACTGAGGATCCACCCCCCCATAACTGAGGATCCACCCCACCATAACTGAGGATCCACCGCCCCATAACTGAGGATCCACACCCCATAACTGAGGATCCACCCCCATAACTGATGATCCAACCCCCCATAACTGAGGATCCACCCCCCATAACTGAGGATCCACCCCCCATAACTGAGGATCCACCCCCCCATAACTGAGGATCCACCCCCCCATAACTGAGGATCCACCCCCTATAACTGAGGATCCACCCCCCATAACTGAGGATCCACCCCCCATAACTGAGGATCCACCCCCCATAACTGAGGATCCACCCCCCATAACTGAGGATCCACCCCCCCATAACTGAGGATCCACCCCCCATAACTGAGGATCCACCCCCATAACTGAGGATCCAACCCCCATAACTGAGGATCCACCCCCATAACTAAGGATCCACCCCCCATAACTGAGGATCCACCCCCCATAACTGAGGATCCACCCCCTACAACTGAGGATCCACCCCCCCATAACTGAGGATCCACCCCCATAACTAAGGATCCACCCCCCATAACTGAGGATCCACCCCCATAACTGAGGATCCACCCCCCATAACTAAGGATCCACCCCCCATAACTAAGGATCCACCCCCATAACTGAGGATCCACCCCCCATAACTGAGGATCCACCACCCCCATAACTGAGGATCCACCCCCCATAACTGAGGATCCACCCCCCATAACTGAGGATCCACCACCCCCATAACTGAGGATCCACCCCCCATAACTGAGGATCCACCCCCCATAACTGAGGATACAGCCCCCATAACTGAGGATCCACCCCCATAACTGAGGATCCACCCCCCATAACTGGGGATCCACACCCATAACTGAGGATCCACCCCCATAACTGAGGATCCACCCCCCCATAACTGAGGATCCACTCCCCATAACTGAGGATCCACCCCCCCATAACTGAGGATCCACCCCCATAACTGAGGATCCACCAGCCATAGCTGAGGATCCACCCCCCATAACTGAGGATCCACCCCCCCCATAACTGAGGATCCCCCCATAACTGAGGATCCACCCCCCCATAACTGAGGATCCACCCCACCATAACTGAGGATCCACCGCCCCATAACTGAGGATCCACCCCCCATAACTGAGGATCCTTCCCCATAACTGAGGATCCACCCCCCATAACTGATGATCCAACCCCCCATAACTGAGGATCCACCCCCCATAACTGAGGATCCACCCCCCATAACTGAGGATCCACCCCCCCCCATAACTGAGGATCCACCCCCCCCCCATAACTGAGGATCCACCCCCTATAACTGAGGATCCACCCCCCATAACTGAGGATCCACCCCTATAACTGAGGATCCACCCCCCATAACTGAGGATCCACCCCCCATAACTGAGGATCCACCCCCATAACTGAGGATCCACCCCCCCCATAACTGAGGATCCACCCCCCATAACTGAGGATCCACCCCCATAACTGAGGATCCACCCCCATAACTGAGGATCCACCCCCATAACTAAGGATCCACCCCCCATAACTGAGGATCCACCCCCCATAACTGAGGATCCACCCCCTACAACTGAGGATCCACCCCCCATAACTTAGGATCCACCCCCATAACTAAGGATCCACCCCCCATAACTGAGGATCCACCCTCCATAACTGAGGATCCACCCCCTATAACTGAGGATCCACCCCCCATAACTGAGGATCCACCCCCCATAACTGAGGATCCACCCCCATAACTAAGGATCCACCCCCCATAACTGAGGATCCACCCCCCCATAACTGAGGATCCACCCCCCATAACTGAGGATCCACCCCCCATAACTGAGGATCCACCCCCATAACTAAGGATCCACCCCCATAACTGAGGATCCACCCCCCCATAACTGAGGATCCACCCCCTATAACTGAGGATCCACCCCCCCCATAACTGAGGATCCACCCCCATAACTATGGATCCACCCCCATAACTGAGGATCCACCCCCCATAACTGAGGATCCACCCCCTATAACTGAGGATCCACCCCCCATAACTGAGGATCCACCCCCCATAACTGAGTATCCACCCCCCCATAACTGAGGATCCACCCCCTATAACTGAGGATCCACCCCCCATAACTGAGGATCCACCCCCATAACTGAGGATCCACCCCCCATAACTGAGGATCCACCCCCATAACTGAGGATCCACCCCCCATAACTGAGGATCCACCCCCATAACTGAGGATCCACCCCACATAACTGAGGATCCACCCCCCATAACTGAGGATCCACCCCCATAACTAAGGATCCACCCCCCCATAACTGAGGATCCACCCCCCATAACTGAGGATCCACCCCCTATAACTGAGGATCCACCCCCTATAACTGAGGATCCACCCCCCATAACTGAGGATCCACCCCCCATAACTGAGGATCCACCCCCATAACTGAGGATCCACCCCCCATAACTGAGGATCCACCCCCCATAACTGAGGATCCACCCCCTATAACTGAGGATCCACCCCCCATAACTGAGGATCCACCCCCCATAACTGAGGATCCACCCCCCATAACTGAGGATCCACCCCCCATAACTGAGGATCCACCCCCTATAACTGAGGATCCACCCCCCATAACTGAGGATCCACCCCCATAACTAAGGATCCACCCCCCCCATAACTGAGGATCCACCCCCTATAACTGAGGATCCACCCCCCATAACTGAGGATCCACCCCCCATAACTGAGGATCCACCCCCCATAACTGAGGATCCACCCCCATAACTGAGGATCCACCCCCATAACTGAGGATCCACCCCCCATAACTAAGGATCCACCCCCCATAACTGAGGATCCACCCCCCATAACTGAGGATCCACCCCCATAACTAAGGATCCACCCCCCATAACTGAGGATCCACCCCCCATAACTAAGGATCCACCCCCATAACTAAGGATCCACCCCCCATAACTGAGGATCCACCCCCCATAACTAAGGATCCACCCCCATAACTAAGGATCCACCCCCCATAACTGAGGATCCACCCCCCCCCATAACTAAGGATCCACCCCATAACTAAGGATCCACCCCCATAACTGAGGATCCACCCCCCATAACTAAGGATCCACCCCCCATAACTAAGGATCCACCCCCATAACTGAGGATCCACCCCCATAACTGAGGATCCACCCCCCATAACTAAGGATCCACCCCCATAACTGAGGATCCACCCCCCATAACTAAGGATCCACCCCCCATAACTAAGGATCCACCCCCATAACTGAGGATCCACCCCCCATAACTGAGGATCCACCCCCCATAACTGAGGATCCACCCCCCATAACTAAGGATCCACCCCCCATAACTGAGGATCCATTCCCCATAACTAAGGATCCACCCCCATAACTAAGGATCCACCCCCATAACTGAGGATCCACCCCCATAACTGAGGATCCACCCCCCATAACTAAGGATCCACCCCCCATAACTAAGGATCCACCCCCATAACTGAGGATCCACCCCCCATAACTGAGGATCCACCCCCATAACTAAGGATCCACCCCCATAACTGAGGATCCACCCCCCATAACTGAGTATCCACCCCCCATAACTAAGGATCCACCCCCCATAACTGAAGATCCACCCCATAACTGAGGATCCACCCCCATAACTGAGGATCCACCCCCCATAACTTAGGATCCACCCCCATAACTGAGGATACACCCCCCATAACTGAGGATCCACCCCCCATAACTGAGGATCCACCCCCATAACTGAGGATCCACCCCCCATAACTGAGGATCCACCCCCATAACTGAGGATCCACCCCCATAACTGAGGATCCACCCCCCATAACTAAGGATCCACCCCCATAACTGAGGATCCACCCCCCATAACTAAGGATCCACCCCCATAACTAAGGATCCACCCCCATAACTGAGGATCCACCCCCATATCTGAGGATCCACCAGCCATAACTGAGGATCCATAACTGAGGATCCACCCCCATAACTGAGGATCCACCCCCCCATAACTGAGGATCCACCCCCCATAACTGAGGATCCACCACCCCCATAACTGAGGATCCACCCCCATAACTGAGGATCTACCCCCCATAACTGAGGATCCACCCCCATAACTGATGATCCACCCCCATAACTGAGGCTACACCCCCATAACTGAGGATCCACCCCCATAACTGAGGATCCACACCCATAACTGAGGATCCACCCCCATAACTGAGGATCCACCCCCCCATAACTGAGGATCCACCCCCCATAACTGAGGATCCACCCCCCATAACTGAGGATCCACCCCCCATAACTGAGGATCCACCCCCCCATAACTGAGAATCCACCCCCCCATAACTGAGGATCCACCCCCATAACTGAGGATCCACCCCCCATAACTGAGGATCCACCCCCCATAACTAAGGATCCACCCCCATAACTGAGGATCCACCCCCCATAACTGAGGATCCACCCCCCATAACTAAGGATCCACCCCCCATAACTAAGGATCCACCCCCATAACTGAGGATCCACCCCCCATAACTAAGGATCCACCCCCCATAACTAAGGATCCACCCCCATAACTGAGGATCCACCCCCCATAACTGAGGATCCACCCCCCATAACTAAGGATCCACCCCCCATAACTGAGGATCCACCCCCCCATAACTAAGGATCCACCCCCATAACTAAGGATCCACCCCCATAACTGAGGATCCACCCCCATAACTGAGGATCCACCCCCCATAACTAAGGATCCACCCCCATAACTGAGGATCCACCCCCCATAACTGAGGATCCACCCCTCATAACTAAGGATCCACCCCCATAACTGAGGATCCACCCCCCATAACTGAGGATCCACCCCCCATAACTGAGGATCCACCCCCATAACTGAGGATCCACCCCCCATAACTGAGGATCCACCCCCCCATAACTGAGGATCCACCCCCATAACTGAGGATCCACCCCCCCCATAACTGAGGATCCACCCCCCCCCATAACTGAGGATCCACCACCCCCATAACTGAGGATCCACCCCCCATAACTGAGGATCCACCCCCCATAACTGAGGATCCACCACCCCCATAACTGAGGATCCACCCCCCATAACTGAGGATCCACCCCCCATAACTGAGGATACAGCCCCCATAACTGAGGATCCACCCCCATAACTGAGGATCCACCCCCCATAACTGAGGATCCACCTCCATAACTGAGGATCCACCCCCATAACTGAGGATCACCCCCCATAACTGAGGATCCACCCCCCCATAACTGAGGATCCACCCCCCCATAACTGAGGATCCACCCCACCATAACTGAGGATCCACACCCCTTAACTGAGGATCCACCGCCCCATTACTGAGGATCCACCGCCCCATAACTGAGGATCCACCCCCATAACTGAGGATCCACCCCCCCATAACTGAGGATCCACCCCCCATAACTGAGGATCCACCCCCATAACTGAGGATCCACCCCCCCATAACTGAGGATCCACCCCCCATAACTGAGGATCCACCCCCATAACTGAGGATCCACCCCCCATAACTGAGGATCCACCCCCCATAACTGAGGATCCACCCCCCATAACTGAGGATCCACCTCCATAACTGAGGATCCACCCCCATAACTGAGGATCACCCCCCATAACTGAGGATCCACCCCCCCATAACTGAGGATCCACCCCCCCATAACTGAGGATCCACCCCACCATAACTGAGGATCCACACCCCTTAACTGAGGATCCACCGCCCCATTACTGAGGATCCACCGCCCCATAACTGAGGATCCACCCCCATAACTGAGGATCCACCCCCATAACTGAGGATCCACCCCCCCATAACTGAGCATCCACCGCCCCATAACTGAGCATCCACCCCCCATAACTGAGGATCCACCCCCCATAACTGAGGATCCACCCCCCATAACTGAGGATCCACCCCCCCATAACTGAGGATCCACCCCCATAACTGAGGATCCACCCCCCATAACTGAGGATCCACCCCCATAACTGAGGATCCACCCCCATAACTGAGGCTACACCCCCATAACTGAGGATCCACCCCCATAACTGAGGATCCACCCCCCATAACTGAGGAATCACCCCCATAACTGAGGATCCACCCCCCATAACTGAGGATCCACCACCCATAACTGAGGATCCACCCCCCATAACTTAGGATCCACCCCCCCATAACTGAGGATCCACCCCCCATAACTGAGGATCCACCCCCTATAACTGAGGATCCACCCCCCATAACTGAGGATCCACCCCCCATAACTGAGGATCCGCCCCCATAACTGAGGATCCACCCCCCATAACTGAGGATCCAACCCCCATAACTGAGGATCCACCTCCATAACTGAGGATCCACCCCCATAACTGAGGATCCACCCCCATAACTGAGGATCCACCCCCCATAACTGAGGATCCACCCCCCATAACTGAGGATCCACACCCATAAGTGAGGATCCACCCCCCATAACTGAGGATCCACCCCCCATAACTGAGGATCCACCCCCCATAATTGAGGATCCACCCCCCATAACTGAGGATCCACCCCCCATAACTGAGGATCCACCCCCATAACTGAGGATCCACCCCCCATAACTGAGGATCCACCCCCCATAACTGAGGATCCACCCCACCATAACTGAGGATCCACCCCCCTTAACTGAGGATCCACCGCCCTATAACTGAGGATCCACCGCCCCATAACTGAGGATCCACCCCCATAACTGAGGATCAACCCCCCCATAACTGAGGATCCACCCCCATAACTGAGGATCCACCCCCCATAACTGAGCATCCACCCCCCCATAACTGAGCATCCACCCCCAATAACTGAGGATCCACTCCCCCATAACTGAGGATCCACCCCCATAACTGAGGATCCACCCCCCATAACTGAGAATCCACCCCCCCATAACTAAGGATCCACCCCCATAACTGAAGATCCACCCCCATAACTGAGAATCCACCCCCCCATAACTAAGGATCCACCCCCATAACTGAGCTCCTCCACCCCCCATAACTGAGCTCTTCCATCCCCCATAACTGATCTCCTCCATCCTCCATAACTGAGCTCCTCCCTCCCCCATAACTGATCTCCTCCATCCCCCATAACTGATCTCCTCCCTCCCCCATAACTGACCTCCTCCATCCCCTATAACTGAACTCCTCCATCCCCCATAACTGACCTCCTCCATCCCCCATAACTGATCTCCTCCATCCCCCATAACTGACCTCCTCCATCCCCCATAACTGAGGATCCACCCCCCATAATTAAGGTCCAACCCCCCAACATTGAGGATCCACCCCCCATAACTGAGGATCCACCCCCTATAACTGAGGATCCACCCCCCCCCCATAACTGAGGATCCACCCCTCATAACTGAGGATCCACCCCCCCATAACTGAGGATCCACCCCCATTACTGAAGATCCACCCCCCATAACTGAGAATCCACCCCCATAACTGAGGATCCACCCCCCATAACTGAGGATCCACTCCCCATAATTGAGGTTCAACCCCCCAACATTGAGGATCCATCCCCATAACTGAGGATCCACCCCCCATAAATGAGAATACAACCCCATAACTGAGGATCCACCCCCATAACTGAGGATCCACCTCCAATAACTGAGGATCCACCCCCCATAACTGAGGATCCACCCCCATAACTGAGGATCCAACCTCCATAACTGAGGATCCACCCCCATAACTGAGGATCCACCCCATAACTGAGGATCCACCCCCCCATAACTGAGGATCCACCCCCATAACTGAGGACCCACCCCCCATAACTGAGGATCCACCCCCATAACTGAGGATCCACCCCCATAACTGAGAATCCACCCCCCCCATAACTGAGGATCCACCCCCCATAACTGAGAATCCACCCCCCCCATAACTAAGGATCCATGTTCCTCCACCCCCCATAACTGAGCTCCTCCCTCCCCCATCACTGATCTCCTCCCTCCCTCATCACTTAGCTCCTCCCTCCCCCATAACTGAGCTCCTCCATCCCCCATAACTGATCTCCTCCATTCCCCATAACTGATTAACTGAGCTCCTCCATCCCCCATAACTGAACTCCTCCATCCCCCATAACTGACCCCCTCCATCCCCCATAACTGATCTCCTCCATCCCCCATAACTGATCTCCTCCATCCCCCATAACTGATCTCCTCCATCCCCCATAACTGATCTCTTCCATCCCCCATAACTGAGCTCCTCCATCCCCCATAACTGATCTCCTCCACCCCCCCATAACTGATCTCCTCCATCCCCCATAACTGATCTCCTCTATCCCCCATAACTGATCTCCTCCATCCCCCATAACTGATCTCCTCCATCCCCCTTAACTGATCTTCTCCATCCCCCATAACTGATCTCCTCCATCCCCCATAACTGATCTCCTCCATCCCCCATAACTGATCTCCTCCATCCCCCATAACTGATCTCCTCCATCCCCCATAACTGAGCTCCTCCATCCCCCATAACTGATCTCCTCCATCCCCCATAACTGAGCTCCTCCATCCCCCATAACTGATCTCCTCCCTCCCCCCATAACTGATCTCCTCCATCCCCCATAACTGATCTCCTCTATCCCCCATAACTGATCTCCTCCATCCCCCCATAACTGATCTCCTCCATCCCCCTTAACTGATCTTCTCCATCCCCCATAACTGATCTTCTCCATCCCCCTTAACTGATCTCCTCCATCCCCCATAACTGATCTCCTCCAACCCCCATAACTGATCTCCTCCTTTCCCCATAACTGATCTCCTCCATCCCCCATAACTGATCTCTTCCATCCCCCATAACTGATCTCCTCCATCCCCCATAACTGATCTCCTCCATCCCCCATAACTGATCTCCTCCATCCCCCATAACTGAACTCCTCCATCCCCCATAACTGATCTCCTCCATCCCCCATAACTGACCTCCTCCATCCCCCATAACTGATGTCCTCCATCCCCCATAACTGATCTCCTCCATACCCCATAACTGATCTCCTCCATCCCCCATAACTGATCTCCTCCATCCCCCATAACTGAGCTCCTCCATCCCCCATAACTGATCTCCTCCATCCCCCATAACTGATCTCCTCCATCCCCCATAACTGATCTCCTCCATCCCTCATAACTGATCTCCTCCCTCTCCCATAACTGATCTCCTCCATCCCCCATAACTGAGATCCTCCCTCCCCCATAACTGACCTCCTCCATCCCCCATAACTGAGGTCCTCCATCCCCCATAACTGAGGTTCTCCATCCCCCATAACTGATCTCCTCCATCCCCCATAACTGAGGTTCTCCATCCCCCATAACTGATCTCCTCCATCCCCCATAACTGATCTCCTCCCTCCCCCATAACTGAGGTCCTCTATCCCCCATAACTGATCTCCTCCATCCCCCATAAATGATCTCCTCCATCCCCCCATAACTGATCTCCTCCTTCCCCCATAACTGATCTCCTCCATCCCCCATAACTGATCTCTTCCATCCCCCATAACTGATCTCCTCCATCCTCCATAACTGATCTCCTCCATCCCCCCATAACTGATCTCCTCCATCCTCCATAACTGACCTCCTCCATTCCCCCATAACTGATCTCCTCCATCCCCCATAACTGATCTCCTCCATCCCCCATAACTGACCTCCTCCATCCCCCATAACTGACCTCCTCCATCCCCCATAACTGATCTCCTCCATCCCCCATAACTGACCTCCTCCATCCCCCATAACTGAGCTCCTCCATCCCCCATAACTGATCTCCTCCATTCCCCATAACTGATCTCCTCCATCCCCCATAACTGAACTCCTCCATCCCCAATAATGGACCTCCTCCCTCCCCCATAACTGATCTCCTCTATCCTCCATAACTGATCTCCCCCATCCCCCATAACTGATCTCCATCCCCCATAACTGACCTCCTCCATCCCCCATAACTGATCTCCTCCATCCCCCATAACTGACCTCCTCCATCCCCCATAACTGATCTCCTCCATCCCCCATAGCTGACCTCCTCCATCCCCCATAACAGATCTCCTCCATCCCCCATAACTGATCTCCTCCATCCCCCATAACTGATCTCCTCCATCCCCCATAACTGATCTCCTCCATCCCACATAACTGACCTTCTCCATCCCCCATAACTGAGGTCCTCTCCATCCCCCATAACTGATCTCCTCCATCCCCCATAACTGACCTCCTCCATTCCCCATAACTGATCTCCTCCATCCCCCATAACTGATCTCCTCCATCCCCCATAACTGATCTCCTCCATCCCCCCATAACTGATCTCCTCCATCCTCCATAACTGATCTCCTCCATCTCCCATAACTGATCTCCTCCATCCCCCATAACTGACCTTCTCCATCCCCCATAACTGATCTCCTCCCTCCCCCATAACTGATCTCCTCCATCCCCCATAACTGACCTCCTCCATCCCCCATAACTGACCTCCTCTATCCCCCATAACTGATCTCCTCCATCCCCCATAACTGACCTCCTCCATCCCCCATAACTGACCTCCTCCATCCCCCATAACTGATCTCCTCCCTCCCCCATAACTGATCTCCTCCATCCTCCATAACTGATCTCCTCCATCCCCCATACCTGATCTCCTCTATCCCCCATAACTGATCTCCTCCATCCCCCATAACTGATCTCCTCCATCCCCCATAACTGATCTCCTCCATCCCCCATAACTGATCATCTCCATCCCCCATAACTGATCTCCTCCCTCCCCCATAACTGATCTCCTCCATCCCCCATAACTGACCTCCTCCATCCCCCATAACTGACCTCCTCCATCCCCCATAACTGATCTCCTCCATCCCCCATAACTGACCTCCTCCATCCCCCATAACTGACCTCCTCCATCCCCCATAACTGATCTCCTCCATCCCCCATAACTGATCTCCTCCATCCTCCATAACTGATCTCCTCCATCCCCCCATAACTGATCTCCTCCATCCCCCATAACTGACCTCCTCCATCCCCATAACTGACCTCCTCCATCCCCCCATAACTGATCTCCTCCATCCCCCATAACTGACCTCCTCCATCCCCCATAACTGATCTCCTCCATCCCCCATAACTGATCTCCTCCATCCCCCATAACTGATCTCCTCCATCCCCCCATAACTGATCTCCTCCATCCCCCATAACTGACCTCCTCCATCCCCCATAACTGACCTCCTCCATCCCCCATAACTGACCTCCTCCATCCCCCATAACTGATCTCCTCCATCCCCCATAACTGACCTCCTCCATCCCCCATAACTGATCTCCTCCATCCCCCATAACTGACCTCCTCCATCCCCCATAACTGATCTCCTCCATCCCCCATAACTGATCTCCTCCATCCTCCATAACTGATCTCCTCCATCCCCCCATAACTGATCTCCTCCATCCCCCATAACTGACCTCCTCCATCCCCCCATAACTGATCTCCTCCATCCCCCATAACTGACCTCCTCCATCCCCCATAACTGACCTCCTCCATCCCCCATAACTGATCTCCTCCATCCCCCATAACTGATCTCCTCCATCTCCCATAACTGTCCTCCTCCATCCCCCCATAACTGATCTCCTCCATCCCCCATAACTGACCTCCTCCATCCCCCATAACTGACCTCCTCCATCCCCCATAACTGATCTCCTCCATCCCCCATAACTGATCTCCTCCATCCCCCAACACTGATCTCCTCCATCCCCCATAACTGATCTCCTCCACCCCCCATAACTGATCTCCTCCACCCCCCATAACTGATCTCCTCCATCCCCCATAACTGAACTCCTCCATCCCCATAACTGATCTCCTCTATCCCCATAACTGATCTCCTCCATCCCCCATAACTGATCTCCTCCCTCCCCCATAACTGATCTCCTCCATCCTCCATAACTGATCTCCTCCATCCCCCATAACTGATCTCCTCCATCCCCCATAACTGATCTCCTCCCTCCCCCATAACTGATCTCCTCCATCCCCCATAACTGATCTCCTACATCCGACATAACTGATCTCCTCCCTCCCCCATAACTGATCTCCTCCATCCTCCATAACTGATCTCCTCCATCCCCCATAACTGATCTCCTCTATCCCCCATAACTGATCTCCTCTATCCTCCATAACTGATCTCCTCCATCCCCCATAACTGATCTCCTACATCCTCCATAACTGATCTCCTCCATCCCCCATAACTGACCTCCTCCATCACCCATAACTGATCTCCTCCATCCCCCATAACTGATCTCCTCCATCCCCCATAACTGATCTCCTCCATCCCCCATAACTGAGCTCCTCCATCCCCTATAACTGACCTCCTCCATCCCCCATAACTGATCTCCTCCATCCCCCATAACTGATCTCCTACATCCTCCATAACTGATCTCCTCCATCCCCCATAACTGAGCTCCTCCATCCCCCATAACTGATTTCCTCCATCCCCCATCATTGAGCTCCTCCATCCCCCATAACTGATCTCCTCCATCCCCATAACTGATCTCCTCCATCCCCCATAACTGATCTCCTACCTCCCATAACTGATCTCCTCCATCCCCCATAACTGATCTCCTCCATTCCCCATAACTGATCTCCTCCATCCCCCATAACTGATCTCCTCCATCCCCCATAACTGACCTCCTCCATCCCCCATAACTGACCTCCTCCATCCCCCATAACTGATCTCCTCCATCCCCCATAACTGACCTCCTCCATCCCCCATAACTGATCTCCTCCATCCCTCACAACTGATCTCCTCCATCCTCCATAACTGATCTCCTCCATCCCCCATAACTGACCTCCTCCATCCCCCATAACTGATCTCCTCCATCCCTCATAACTGACCTCCTCCATCCCCCATAACTGACCTCCTCCATCCCCCATAACTGATCTCCTCCATCCCCCATAACTGACCTCCTCCATCCCCCATAACTGATCTCCTCCATCCCCCATAACTGATCTCCTCTATCCCCCATAACTGAGCTCCTCCATCCCCCATAACTGATCTCCTCCATCCCCCATAACTGACCTCCTCCATCCCCCATAACTGATCTCCTCCATCCCCCATAACTGATCTCCTCCATCCCCCATAACTGACCTCCTCCATCCCCCATAACTGATCTCCTCCATCCACCATAGCTGACCTCCTCCATCCCCTATAACTGACCTCCTCCATCCCCCATAACTGATCTCCTCCATCCCCCATAACTGATCTCCTCCATCCCCCATAACTGACCTCCTCCATCCCCCATAACTGATCTCCTCTATCCCCCATAACTGATCTCCTCCATCCCCCATAACTGATCTCCTCCATCCCCCATAACTGATCTCCTCCATCCCCCATAACTGATCTCCTCCATCTCCCATAACTGTGGATCCACCCCCCATAACTGATCTCCTCCATCCCCCATAACTGAGCTCCTCCATCCCGCATAACTGACGTCCTCCATCCCCCATAACTGATCTCCTACATCCCCCATAACTGACCTCCTCCATCCCCCATAACTGATCTCCTCCATCCCCCATAACTGATCTCCTCTATCCCCCATAACTGAGCTCCTCCATCCCCCATAACTGATCTCCTCTATCCCCCATAACTGACCTCCTCCATCCCCCATAACTGATCTCCTCCATCCCCCATAACTGATCTCCTCCATCCCCCATAACTGACCTCCTCCATCCCCCATAACTGATCTCCTCCATCCACCATAGCTGACCTCCTCCATCCCCTATAACTGACCTCCTCCATCCCCCATAACTGATCTCCTCCATCCCCCATAACTGACCTCCTCCATCCCCCATAACTGATCTCCTCTATCCCCCATAACTGATCTCCTCCATCCCCCATAACTGATCTCCTCCATCCCCCATAACTGATCTCCTCCATCCCCCATAACTGATCTCCTCCATCTCCCATAACTGAGGATCCACCCCCCATAACTGATCTCCTCCATCCCCCATAACTGAGCTCCTCCATCCCACATAACTGACCTCCTCCATCCCCCATAACTGATCTCCTCCATCCCCCATAACTGAGCTCCTCCATCCCCCATAACTGATCTCCTCCATCCCCCATAACTGATCTCCTCCATCCCCCATAACTGATCTCCTCCATCCCCCATAACTGATCTCCTCCATCCCCCAGGGCCATAACTGATCTCCTCCATCCCCCATAACTGAGCTCCTCCATCCCCCATAACTGACCTCCTCCATCCCCCATTACTGATCTCCTCCATCCCCCATAACTGACCTCCTCCATCCCTCATAAGATCATTTTTCCATCCTGGATTTCCCCCGAGGTTCTCCCCTTAGTGAGTAACTTGCATTCATTTTTTTATCCCCAGTGCATTACGTTTCCTACACTGACCCCCATCTGCCATAATCTGACCACTTAGATTGTGTCCCTCCATAGAAGAGCGTCCCTCATTATGTCATCTATGGTAGAAGGTAGTTCAGCTCCAGTGGGAAGTGGAGATTGCCAACATCCCTAATAATACATCAGAAACCCTCTGATGGGACTTTACAGAGGAAATGACTCCACCAAATGATGTATCAGAACCACGAATTATCAAGAAAAATATTTATTACAAAACCTAAAACCACATCAATGCAAAGGGGTCTTAGTTCTAAAAGACTGCAAATTCAGTTCATGTCACAAAAATAAAAACCATAACAAAATCACTTCATTACAGCACTCTTGTATACATAGTCAAGCCCTACGCGTTTCGAGGTTTTAGACGTAAATCCTCTTCGTCGGGAGAAAGTGCTGTCGAATTATTTATGATCTATAATTTATAAAGATACATATACTTTATACTTACATGTATCTTTATAAATTATACATCATAAATAATTTGACAGCACTTTCTCCTGACGAAGAGGATTTACGTCTAAAACCTCGAAACGCGTAGAGCTTGACTATGTATGAAAGAGTGCTGTAATGAAGTGGTTTTATTATGGTTTTTATTTTTGTGACATGAACTGAATATGAAGTCTTTTAGAACTAATGCCCCATACACAATATTATTTTTAATGGCCATTTTTTTTAATGGCATTTTTAACGGCATGAAAAATGATCGTGTGTATGGGGCATTAGACCCCTTTGCATTGATGTGGTTTTAGGTTTTGTAATAAAAAAAAATCTGGATAATTCTTGGTTCTGATACATCATTTGGTGGAGTCATTTCCTCTGTAAAGTCCCATCAGAGGGTTTCCTCTTGTTTTTTCTTATGTCATCTATGATACATGAATGAAACCACCATGTGACAACAAAGTGCCCCCCCTCCCCCCCCCCAGTGCTCTTTTATATCGGTCAGTTGAAAGAGACAAATGGAGTTCATAGCGGGAGGTGCGGAATTCTGCAGTTTCATTCCTGATGTCTTCAGTTACTGGGGGGTGGCTTCAATCAGACGCTTTCTTTTGCCTTTATTTTACCCCCCCCGCCAGCCCCATCCAGAGACTCGTACATTGGAGGGGGGAGGGGAAACGTGCCTTCCCAACACGCCAACAGTCACGTCTCTGCTACAAAGGTCTTTATTGCGTCCGCCAAGCTGAAGGACCTCTTTTCTTCCAATAGAAGGTTTGGCAATAAGTCGCCCCGCCCCCGCCAGCGGTTTGCTGTTGTTTGGTGTCGGAAGCCCAGTCCCAAAAACGGGTCAAAATAGTGTTCCTCCCCCGCTCCGCCCTTCCGAACCCCAACACTAAAACCTCCCATCAGCTGAACCCCAATCCTTACCCTGTAATCAGCTGAACCCCAATCCTTACCCCATAATCAGCTGAACCCCAATCCTTACCCTGTAATCAGCTGAACTCCAATCCTTACCCCATAATCAGCTGAACCCCAATCCTTACCCTGTAACCAGCTGAACCCCAATCCTTACCCCATAATCAGCTAAACCCCAATCCTTACCCTGTAATCAGCTGAACCCCAATCCTTACCCCGTAATCAGCTGAACCCCAATCCTTACCCCATAATCAGCTGAACCCCAATCCTTACCCTGTAATCAGCTGAACCCCAATCCTACTCTGTAATCAGCTGAACCCCAATCCGTACCCCGTAATCAGCTGAACCCCAATCCTTACCCCGTAATCAGCTGAACCCCAATTCTTACCCTGTAATCAGCTGAACCCCAATCCTTACCCCGTAATCAGCTGAACCCCAATTCTTACCCTGTAATCAGCTGAACCCCAATCCTTACCCCATAATCAGCTGAACCCCAATCCTTACCCTGTAATCAGCTGAACTCCAATCCTTACCCCATAATCAGCTAAACCCCAATTCTTACCCTGTAATCAGCTGAACCCCAATCCTTACCCCATAATCAGCTGAACCCCCATCCTTACCCTGTAATCAGCTGAACCCCAATCCTACTCTGTAATCAGCTGAACCCCAATCCTTACCCCGTAATCAGCTGAACCCCAATCCTTACCCCGTAATCAGCTGAACCCCAATTCTTACCCTGTAATCAGCTGAACCCCAATCCTTACCCCGTAATCAGCTGAACCCCAATTCTTACCCTGTAATCAGCTGAACCCCAATCCTTACCCTGTAATCAGCTGAACCCCAATCCTTACTCCATAATCAGCTGAACCCCAATCCTTACCCTGTAATCAGCTGAACCCCAATCCTTACCCTTTAATCAACTGAACCCCAATCCTTACCCTGTAATCAGCTGAAACCCAATACTTACCCTGTAATCAGCTGAACCCCAATCCTTACCCCGTAATCAGCTGAACCCCAATCCTTATCCCGTAATCAGCTGAACCCCAATCCTTATCCTGTAATCAGCTTAACCCCAATCCTTACCCCGTAATCAGCTGAACCCCAATCCTTACCCCATAATCAGCTGGACCCTAATCCTTACCCCATAATCAGCTGAACCCCAATCCTTACCCCATAATCAGCTGAACCCCAATCCTTACCCCCGTAATCAGCTGAACCCCAATCCTTACCCCCGTAATCAGCTGAGCCCCAATCCTTACCCCGTAATCAGCTGAACCCCAATTCTTACCCTGTAATCAGCTGAACCCCAATCCTTACCCTGTAATCAGCTGAACCCCAATCCTTACCCTTTAATCAACTGAACCCCAATCCTTACCCTGTAATCAGCTGAAACCCAATCCTTAGCCTGTAATCAGCTGAACCCCAATCCTTACCCCGTAATCAGCTGAACCCCAATCCTTATCCCGTAATCAGCTAAACCCCAATCCTTATCCTGTGATCAGCTGAACCCCAATCCTTACCCCGTAATCAGCTGAACCCCAATCCTTACCCCGTAATCAGCTGAACCCCAATCCTTACCCTGTAATCAGCTGAACCCCAATCCTTACCCCATAATCAGCTGAACCCTAATCCTTACCCCATAATCAGCTGAACCCCAATCCTTACCCCGTAATCAGCTGAACCCCAATCCTTACCCTGTAATCAGCTGAACCCCAATCCTTACCCCATAATCAGCTGAACCCTAATCCTTACCCCATAATCAGCCGAACCCCAATCCTTACCCCATAATCAGCTGAACCCCAATCCTTACCCTGTAATCAGCTGAACCCCAATCCTTACCCTGTAATCAGCTGCTCTCCACCTTCCTACCCCCCCCCCCCCGAGGTTTACGTCACATCATTCCCGGAACTGGGAATCCATGGAGCCACCCCGCCCGGTGTCATGGGGGGAGGGGATGTTGTGCATCACCCCAAGCTGGTCCCACGACAACAACTCAATTTCCAGCCTAAGTGGACCTTTCTCAGCAGTGTTAGTTTTGGCAGAAAATTTGGATTTAGTTTAAGTCTCAAGCCTCGTACACGCGGGCGGGAATCCCGTGGGGAAAATAAACGTCGGTTTTCACGATGAAATTCCCGCCAAGTTTACACACGGCCATTCAAAAGAACCGCCGTTCCTGGCAAGAACGCGGTGACGTCATCGACTACAACGAGCCGGCGCTCTTCACATTCCATGCCGTCGCCGCCATTTTGCTTCACCCTACACTACCCTTGTATGCTACGGCGCATGCGTCAAAGTCTGATCGAGCATGCGCGGGCTTTCCGGAGGACAGGTGAGCGTACAGACGCGCGGTTTTCTCATCGGGAAACAGGCCAACGAGAATCCCGACGAGAAAATACAGAGCAGGTTCTCTATTTTTCTCGTCGAGATTCCCGGCAGTTTTCCCGACAAGAAACCTGAAAGCCTCGTTCTTGCCGAGAAAACCGGCCGTGTGCGAAAAATAGAGAACCTGATCACTGGGGGAGGGGAGACTGAGGAAATGCCTCCTCCTCCTTCTACAAAGTTACAATGTACAGTCTGATCACTGGGGGAGGGGAGACTGAGGAAATGCCTCCTCCTCCTTCTACAAAGTTACAATGTATAGTCTGATCACTGGGGGAGGGGAGACTGAGGAAATGCCTCCTCCTCCTTCTACAAAGTTACAATGTACAGTCTGATCACTGGGGGAGGGGAGACTGAGGAAATGCCTCCTCCTCCTTCTACAAAGTTACAATGTATAGTCTGATCACTGGGGGAGGGGAGACTGAGGAAATGCCTCCTCCTCCTTCTACAAAGTTACAATGTATAGTCTGATCACTGGGGGAGGGGAGACTGAGGAAATGCCTCCTCCTCCTTCTACAAAGTTACAATGTACAGTCTGATCACTGGGGGAGGGGAGACTGAGGAAATGTCTCCTCCTCCTTCTACAAAGTTACAATGTACAGTCCGATCACTGGGGGAGGGGAGACTGAGGAAATGCCTCCTCCTCCTTCTACAAAGTTACAATGTACAGTCTGATCACTGGGGGAGGGGAGACTGAGGAAATGCTTCCTCTCCTGCCTGCAGCAGACTGATGACATAATCTCAGCCTAGGCAGAGTGACTCTTTAATGATTAAAGGTGGAGCTGTTTGGAGAATGCAGTGAAGGACCCTTCTTGGGGAAAGTAGAATGGAGAGTGGCACCATGACTGCTCTATGGACTACAATCCCCTCCAGCACATGGATGATCCACAATCCCTCCCAGAACTCCCATCAATCGTCTTTCCTTTCTGCAGTTGCGATTGTTCGTTTTATTTGCGCTCCTCCAATTTATTAGTCACATAAAAATGGAAAATAAAATTTTGCAAAACAAGAGCACAAAAAATCAACACAACGTTTTCCGCCATCAAACACTTCAAGACGTTTCGATGATCCGCCGCGCATTGTTTGGATTTATTTTCCTGCGAGCGATCGCTGGGAGGGAATTCTAGTCTCTAATCTGCCGTTCGAGGCTTTCTCTGTGTTTCCTCCGGCGGCTCAGCGGGGTCAGCGCTTTTGTTAGTAAATTATCCTTCTACGGCACAAGGTGTTATTATCTCATATAAGCGGAGCGCGCCGCCGGCGCCGCAAGTTCACTCCCTGCCGCGAGTTCACTCTCCGCGGCGTTTTCATTCTCCGCCACAAGTTCACTCTCCGCCGCGAGTTCACTCTCCGCCGCCAATCCACTCTCCGCCGCGATGTTCACTCTCCGCCGCGAGTTCACTCTCCGCCGCCAATCCACTCTCCGCCGCGATGTTCACTCTCCACCGCAAGTTCACTCTCCTCCGCAAGTTCACTCTCCTCCGCAAGTTCACTCTCCGCCGCGATGTTCACTCTCCACCGCAAGTTCACTCTCCTCCGCAAGTTCACTCTCCTCCGCAAGTTCACTCTCCGCCGCAAGTTCACTCTCCTCCGCAAGTTCACTCTCCGCCGCAAGTTCACTCTCCTCCACAAGTTCACTCTCCGCCACAAGTTCACTCTCCGCCGCGATGTTCACTCTCCACCGCGAGTTCATTCTCCGCCACAAGTTCACTCTCCTCCGCAAGTTCACTCTCCGCCGCGATGTTCACTCTCCACCGCGAGTTCACTCTCCGCCGCCAATCCACTCTCCGCCGCAAGTTCATTCTCCGCCATAAGTTCACTCTCCGCCGCCAATCCACTCTCCGCCGCGTTTTCATTCTCCGCCGCAAGTTCATTCTCCGCCACAAGTTCACTCTCCGCCGCGAGTTCACTCTCCGCCGCCAATCCACTCTCCGCCGCGTTTTCATTCTCCGCCGCAAGTTCATTCTCCGCCACAAGTTCACTCTCCACCGCGAGTTCACTCTCCGCCGCAAGTTCATTCTCCGCCGCGAGTTCATTCTTCGCCGCAAGTTCATTCTTCGCCGCAAGTTCACTCTCCTCCGCAAGTTCACTCTCCACCGCAAGTTCACTCTCCGCCGCGTTTTCATTCTCCGCCGCAAGTTCATTCTCCGCCACAAGCTCACTCTCCACCGCGAGTTCACTCTCCGCCGCAAGTTCATTCTCCGCCGCGAGTTCATTCTTCGCCGCAAGTTCACTCTCCACCGCGAGTTCATTCTCCGCCACAAGTTCACTCTCCACCGCAAGTTCACTCTCCACCGCAAGTTCACTCTCCACCGCGAGTTCACTCTCCACCGCAAGTTCACTCTCCACCGCAAGTTCATTCTCCGCCACAAGTTCACTCTCCACCACAAGTTCACTCTCCACCGCGATGTTCACTCTCCACCGCAAGTTCACTCTCCTCCGCAAGTTCACTCTCCTCCGCAAGTTCACTCTCCACCGCAATGTTCACTCTCCACCGCAAGTTCACTCTCCTCCGCAAGTTCACTCTCCTCCGCAAGTTCACTCTCCTCCGCAAGTTCACTCTCCGCCGCAAGTTCACTCTCCTCCACAAGTTCACTCTCCGCCACAAGTTCACTCTCCGCCGCGATGTTCACTCTCCACCGCAAGTTCATTCTCCGCCACAAGTTCACTCTCCTCCGCAAGTTCACTCTCCGCCGCGATGTTCACTCTCCACCGCGAGTTCACTCTCCGCCGCCAATCCACTCTCCGCCGCAAGTTCATTCTCCGCCATAAGTTCACTCTCCGCCGCCAATCCACTCTCCGCCGCATTTTCATTCTCCGCCGCAAGTTCATTCTCCGCCACAAGTTCACTCTCCGCCGCGAGTTCACTCTCCGCCGCCAATCCACTCTCCGCCGCGTTTTCATTCTCCGCCGCAAGTTCATTCTCCGCCACAAGTTCACTCTCCACCGCGAGTTCACTCTCCGCCGCAAGTTCATTCTCCGCCGCGAGTTCATTCTTCGCCGCAAGTTCATTCTTCGCCGCAAGTTCACTCTCCTCCGCAAGTTCACTCTCCACCGCGAGTTCACTCTCCGCCGCCAATCCACTCTCCGCCGCGTTTTCATTCTCCGCCGCAAGTTCATTCTCCGCCACAAGTTCACTCTCCACCGCAAGTTCACTCTCCGCCGCAAGTTCATTCTCCGCCGCGAGTTCATTCTTCGCCGCAAGTTCACTCTCCACCGCGAGTTCATTCTCCGCCACAAGTTCACTCTCCACCGCAAGTTCACTCTCCACTGCAAGTTCACTCTCCACCGCAAGTTCACTCTCCACCGCGAGTTCACTCTCCACCGCAAGTTCACTCTCCACCGCAAGTTCATTCTCCGCCACAAGTTCACTCTCCACCACAAGTTCACTCTCCACCGCAATGTTCACTCTCCACCGCAAGTTCACTCTCCTCCGCAAGTTCACTCTCCTCCGCAAGTTCACTCTCCACCGCGATGTTCACTCTCCACCGCAAGTTCACTCTCCTCCGCAAGTTCACTCTCCTCCGCAAGTTCACTCTCCGCCGCAAGTTCACTCTCCTCCGCAAGTTCACTCTCCGCCGCAAGTTCACTCTCCTCCACAAGTTCACTCTCCGCCACAAGTTCACTCTCCGCCGCGATGTTCACTCTCCACCGCGAGTTCATTCTCCGCCACAAGTTCACTCTCCTCCGCAAGTTCACTCTCCGCCGCGATGTTCACTCTCCACCGCGAGTTCACTCTCTGCCGCCAATCCACTCTCCGCCGCAAGTTCATTCTCCGCCATAAGTTCACTCTCGCCGCCAATCCACTCTCCGCCGCGAGTTCATTCTCCGCCGCAAGTTCACTCTCCTCCGCAAGTTCACTCTCCACCGCAAGTTCACTCTCCACCGCGAGTTCACTCTCCACCACAAGTTCACTCTCCACCGCGAGTTCATTCTCCGCCACAAGTTCACTCTCCTCCGCAAGTTCACTCTCCGCCGCGATGTTCACTCTCCACCGCAAGTTCACTCTCCTCCGCAAGTTCACTCTCCTCCGCAAGTTCACTCTCCACCGTGAGTTCACTCTCCACCACAAGTTCACTCTCCACCACAAGTTCACTCTCCACCGTGAGTTCACTCTCCACCACAAGTTCACTCTCCGCCGCGATGTTCACTCTCCACCGCGAGTTCATTCTCCGCCACAAGTTCACTCTCCTCCGCAAGTTCACTCTCCGCCGCGATGTTCACTCTCCACCGCGAGTTCACTCTCCGCCGCCAATCCACTCTCCGCCGCAAGTTCATTCTCCGCCATAAGTTCACTCTCCGCCGCGAGTTCACTCTCCGCCGCCAATCCACTCTCCGCCGCGAGTTCATTCTCTGCCACAAGTTCACTCTCCTCCGCAAGTTCACTCTCCACCGCAAGTTCACTCTCCACCGCAAGTTCACTCTCCACCGCGAGTTCATTCTCCGCCACAAGTTCACTCTCCTCCGCAAGTTCACTCTCCGCCGCGATGTTCACTCTCCATCGCAAGTTCACTCTCCTCCGCGAGTTCACTCTCCGCCGTGAGTTTACTCTCCGCCGTGAGTTCACTCTCCGCCGCGAGTTCACTCTCCACCGCAAGTTCATTCTCCGCCGTGAGTTCACTCTCCGCCGCCAATCCACTCTCCGCCGCAAGTTCACTCTCCACCTCAAGTTTATTCTCTACCGCAAGTTCATTCTCCGCCGCGAGTTCACTCTCCGCCGCCAATCCACTCTCCGCCTCAAGTTTATTCTACACCGCAAGTTCATTCTCCGCTACGAGTTCACTCTCCGCCGCATGCCTGGAAAGGAGAAGGGCGTCAGAAACATCGAACAAAATAGTAATGTATGGAAGACTCAAGCACTCCGCCAGTGCGGGGCGACCTCCCAACCAGTGAGGACCGACCTCCCAACCAGTGCAGAGCAACCTTCCAACCAGTGCGGGTCAACCCCACAACCAGTGAGGACCGACCTCCCAACCAGTGCGGGTGACCTCCCAACCAGTGCGGGGCGACCTCCCAACCAGTGCGGGGCAACCCCCCAACCAGTGAGGACCGACCTCCCAACCAGTGCAGGGCGACCTCCCAACCAGTGCGGGGCGACCTCCCAACCAGTGCGGGGCGTCCTCCCAATCAGTGCGGGGCGTCCTCCCAACCAGTGCGGGGCAACCCCCCAACCAGTGAGGACCGACCTCCCAACCAGTGAGGACCGACCTCCCAACCAGTGCGGGGCGACCTCCCAACCAGTGCGGGGCGACCTCCCAACCAGTGAGGACCGACCTCCCAACCAGTGCGGGGCGACCTCCCAACCAGTGCGGGGCGACCTCCCAACCAGTGCGGAGCGACCTCCCAACCAGTGCGGAGCGACCTCCCAACCAGTGCGAAGCGACCTCCCAACCAGTGCGGAGCGACCTCCCAACCAGTGCGGGGTGACCTCCCAACCAGTGCGGGGTGACCTTCCAACCAGTGCGGGGTGACCTTCCAACCAGTGCGATCCTGTGCCAATTATAGCCTCAGTTTCCTGTTCTTAGATGACAGGAGTGGCACCCGGTGTGGTCTTCTGCTGCCGTAGCCCATCTGCTTCAAGGTTGGATGTGTTGTGCGTTCAGAGATGGTATTCTGCATACCTTGGGTGTAACGAGGGGTTATTTGAGTTACTGTTGTCTTTCTATCATCTGGAACCAGTCTGCCCATTCTCCTCTGACCTCTGACATCAGCAAGGCATTTTCATCCACTGTCGCTCACTGGATATTTTCTCTTTTTTCCACCATTCTCTGTAATCCTGAGAGATAGCTGTGTGTGAAAATCCCAGAAATACTCAGACCAGCCCGTCTGCCACCAACAACCAAGCCACGTTCAAAGTCACCGAGATCCCCTTTCTTCCCCATTCTGATGCTCGGTTTGAACTTAAGCAAGTCGTCTTCACCACATCTAGATGTCTAAATGCATTGCGTTGCTGCTGTGTGATTGGCTGATTAGCAAATTGTGTTACAAAGCAACTGAACAGGTGTACCTAATAAAGTGGCCATTGAGTGTAAATACAAATAGAATGTGGAATTCTGACCTGTAGAAGAATCTAATGAGGTAAAATCATGAAGGTGAGTCTGTTAGTAAATACCTCCCTGTATGGGGACTTACCTGCAGGCTTCAGACATTCCATGATCATGGAGAAAGCAAAACTCCCCGACAGACAGAAATACAAAAACTTTTCTTCATATTTATCGTTAGTCCTGATGAAGGGGAAAAGATATCCGAAACACGTCAGATCTCCTGAAACCATCAGTAAATATTCCATCTGTATATAGGTTGCCATGGTGATTGATAATCAGATAGAATGTACTATATACTGGGGTAATCTATATACAGATGGAATATTTACTGACGGTTCCAGGAGATTCGACGTGTTTCGGAGATCTTTTCCCCTTCATCAGGACTAATAATAAATATGAGGAAAATAATTTGTATTTCTGTCTGTCAGGGAGTTCTGCTTTCTCAGTGATCACAGCGTGTCTAAGGACCTCAGGTAAGTCCCCGGACAGGGAGGTATTTACTAACGTGTAGAAACTCCCCCTCACGGTTCTTATCTCATTCAATTCTCCAGCTGAGAATGATTTACATTCGATGTGGAGGAGATGGAGTTGTTGACCTCCCATGGCTGACATGACCACGGCGCTCTGGTTATCACCGGCGGCATCGGGCACTGCGCTCTTATCCTAGAAATGTCATATCCCGGGGGCGCTCCAGGCGCGGCGCTCATCGCTCGCCATCATGTATAATACAACGAATGTAATATGTCAAACCATCAGCAGACAATCGCTATCACCGGCCAGATCAGTCACAATTCTTATTACCGGATCACCAATTACACACGGCCGGTTATAAGAGCGCGGTGATATTTAGTGCGCCAATCTTTTTTTTTTTTCTTCTGTTTGCGGATTTCATTTGTTACTGACACCGAGAAATGAACGAGCCGCGCGATTTTCTTCTTTATTTTCTCCAGCGACTCCAAACAGTTCATCTGACAGTTCCCCATCCATCAACCGCAGACAGATCCTGAACATTAAATGTTTAATGATTCTCCACTCACTTCCATGGGAGACTGACAACAACGCGCCGTCCCCGCTCAACGCACGTCCCCGCTCAACGCACGTCCCCGCTCAACGTGCCGTCCTCGCTCAATGTGCCGTCCCCACAAAACGTGCCGTCCCCGCTCAATGCACGTCCCCGCTCAATGCACGTCCCGCTCAACGCGCCGTCCTCGCTCAACGCACGTCCCCGCTCAACGCACGTCCTCGCTCAATGCACGTCCCCGCTCAATGTGCCGTCCTCGCTCAACGTGCCGTCCCCACAAAATGTGCCGTCCCCGCTCAACGCACGTCCTCGCTCAATGCACGTCCCCGCTCAACGCGCCGTCCTCGCTCAACGCACGTCCCCGCTCAATGTGCCGTCCTCGCTCAACGTGCCGTCCCCACAAAACGTGCCGTCCCCGCTCAACGCACATCCTCGCTCAATGCACGTCCCCGCTCACGCGCCGTCCTCGCTCAACGCACGTCCCCGCTCAATGTGCCGTCCTCGCTCAACGCACGTCCCCGCTCAACGTGCTGTCCTCGCTCAACGTGCCGTCCCCACAAAACGTGCCGTCCCCGCTCAACGCACGTCCTCGCTCAACGCACGTCCCCGTTTAACGCACGTCCCCACTCAACGTGCTGTCCTCGCTCAACGCACGTCCCCGCTCAATGCGCCGTCCCCGCTCAACGCGCGTCCTCGCTCAATGTGCCGTCCCCGCTCAACGCACGTCCCCGCTCAACGTGCCGTCCTCGCTCAACGTGCCGTCCACGCTCAACGCACGTCCCCGCTCAACGCATGTCCTCGCTCAACGCACATCCCCGCTCAACGTGCCGTCCCCGCTCAACGCACATCCCCGCTCAACGCGCGTCCTCGCTCAATGTGCCGTCCCCGCTCAAAGCACGTCCCCGCTCAATGTGCCGTCCCCACAAAACGCGCCGTCCCCGCTCAACGCACGTCCTCGCTCAACGCATGTCCCCGTTTAACGCACATTCCCGCTCAATGCACGTCCCCGCTCAACGTGCCTTCCTCGCTGAACGCACGTCCCCGCTCAACGCACCGTCCCCGCTCAACGTGCCTTCCTCGCTCAACGCACGTCCATGCTCAATGTGCCGTCCTCGCTCAACGTGCCGTCCCCGCTCAACGCATATCCTCGCTCAATGCACGTCCCCGCTCAACGCACGTCCCCGCTCAATGCACGTTCTGCTCAACGCGCCGTCCTCGCTCAACGCACGTCCCCGCTCAACGCGCCGTCCCCGCTCAATGTGCCGTCCCCGCTCAACGCACGTCCCCGCTCAACGTGCTGTCCTCGCTCAACGTGCCGTCCCCACAAAACGTGCCGTCCCCGCTCAACGCACGTCCTCGCTCAACGCACGTCCCCGTTTAACGCACGTCCCCACTCAACGTGCCGTCCTCGCTCAACGCACGTCCCCGCTCAATGCGCCGTCCCCGCTCAACGCGCGTCCTCGCTCAATGTGCCGTCCCCGCTCAACGCACGTCCCCGCTCAACGTGCCGTCCTCGCTCAACGTGCCGTCCACGCTCAACGCACGTCCCCGCTCAACGCATGTCCTCGCTCAACGCACATCCCCGCTCAAGGTGCCGTCCCCGCTCAACGCACGTCCCCGCTCAACGCGCGTCCTCGCTCAATGTGCCGTCCCCGCTCAACGCACGTCCCCGCTCAACGTGTCGTCCTCGCTCAACGTGCCGTCCCCACAAAACGTGCCGTCCCCGCTCAACGCACGTCCTCGCTCAACGCACGTCCCCGTTTAACGCACGTTCCCGCTCAACGCACGTCCCCGCTCAACGTGCCTTCCTCGCTCAACGCACGTCCCCGCTCAACGCACCGTCCCCGCTTAACGCGCCGTCTCCGCTCATCGCACGTCCCCGCTCAATGCACCGTCTCCACTCAACGCGCTGTCCTCGCTCAATGCACGTCCCCGCTCAACGCGCTGTCCCAGCTCAACGCACCGTCCACGCTCAACGCACGGCCCCACTCAGCATGCCGTCACCGCTCAACGCACGGCCATGCTCAACGCACGTCCCCACTCAGCATGCCGTCCCCACTCAATGCACGTCCCCGCTCAACGCACGTCCCCGCTCAGCATGCCGTCCCCGCTCAACTTGCCATCCCCGCTCAACAAACGTCCCCGCTCAACGCACGTCCCCACTCACCACGCCGTCCCCACTCGAGGTCGGTATTGGGCTCCGGAGGGTGTCGGAATTCTGTAGAACACGAGGTGAGGAGCCGCCATCGCACTCACCTATCTGCACAAATCGATGTTTCACTATTTTCTGTATTAAAGCCAATTATCCGGCAAGCAGAGGGCATGCTGGGTGGCTGGCTGTGCATCTCGGCAGCCGGGAGGGTCTTGTTTGTGTTCTGATCCGAGTTGTGATGAATAATTTATCGCTGAGTTACTTTTAAAGCGTTTGCTGCACCACGCCGCCCAACGCGGAGATGATGGAGAGCCGGGAGAAAGGAGGGAGCTGACGTCCCGGAGCGTTTGTGGAGATAAACGCTTTATTCTGCCTTCTTCACCAACCACCGGCTGCACCAAAACAAAAATAACAAATAACGAGCGATTCTCTCTTTTAGTGAATATTAAAAAAATTACCAAATTCAATAAATAAAAATAAAAAATGCAGAACGCAATCTGAGAGTCTCGATTCCAGGACCAGCACAGGGACGTTCTCATTACCTCTGAGGCTGATTATGATTATTCTGCCTACAGCAGGATATCCATTAAGTGTTTTTTGTCTGCAATATCAGATTTGACCACAAGATGGAGCCGGTGGTAAATTTACAGTTTGCAGAAACTAGAAACTGTTCACCTTTAATGAAGTTCCCATCATCCTTCAGTCTAAGAAAAGAAAAGAGGTGCATCCTGGGAGCTCAGACTCCATATTAGAGACCAGAGAGAAGGAAGCAGCACATGTTGGATTGGAACCAACATCTCTTCACGTCTGCTAATGGCGGCATCGCTGGTGAGGATCACCTACTGCCATTCACAGCCTAATTGTCTAATGTATTTTCTGTATATTTTATATATTGATTATACCTTCTTTATCTGTTTTCATCCGCCCGGTTTTGTTAATAAAGCTTCCAGATGACAATCGGTCTGGCTTATTGCAGGGTAGGAGAGTTCAGCTACATGTGGAGTTACACAGGGAAACGCGTAGTGAGGATCGAACGATGAAGGAATGACACTAATCAGAGAGTTTGCATACAATTATCACCCGGGAATAAAAATGTATCTCAGCACAAGTACAGAAAAGTCAGATATTGCAGATTCCTGTCCTTAGATGAGGCGGCTGCATTTGTTTTCTTTTTGTAGGCTTGTTTTCCTGTTTTCCTGTTGATCCTACTAGCAACACATTTGTTTGTGGTAGGGTGACAACGCTCATTGTCTGGACTGTATGTATGGAGGAGTAACGTTGTCACCCTTGGACTACAGAAAACCTCCCCCCTTCTCTCCTCCATACCATAAGAAGGGGGGATGTTCTGTAATCCCCGGAGATAACTGTTTTGAAAAACTTCCAATGGTTCATGTAATCTGACCGATGGTCCTTTTAAGCCACCCAGCAGAAATTTCCTTCCCTCTCTGCTATTGGATGACATTGCAGGGATGAAAAATTGTCTTCAACACCAGAGAAGCAGCGGCCATTTTAGTGGAGACCAAGAGTGTGACTGGCTGCTGTCATGGCCTGTGGGAGGGCCATCCGTAGGAATGTCAGAGGAGGATCCCGGTTGGCTGCTGAGCGGCTGTACTTAAGGTCTGAAGAAGAAGAGCCCACAAAGTGGACAGAATGAAGAGACAAAGAAGTAGGACTGCTGGACGAGGAGCCTGAAGGGTTCTTCTACGGAGGCGCCCATTGGTGCAAACATTCGATCTTCATGCACACAGGTGAAGGGGGTTTACATACTGATTCTACATATCAGACATACAACTGACTCAATGGATTTTGTAATCTAAATGAACAGATTTGGAAAAAGTCCAGTAAGTCCACGCCACCATTTCCGATCCATGAAATGAGAATCCAGGGGGGTTCCAGGTCGGTTGTCGATGATTAGAACTTCCTCCAGGGTCTGCAGGTGGAAGTGGTCTTATTAGGACCTCATATGTCTCAGGTTTGGTGTTCTCTATGCTGTTGTGGGGTCATCATGATCAGTAGAGATCTCTAAGGTCCTCCAGAGGAAAGCTGTGGATGTCAATGAGTAGAAAGTTATTTACAAAGATCACCAAATGATATGAAATCAATCGTTCCATTGTAAGAAAAAAATCGACAAATCTAGAACTGACCAGCTCACCAAATACACCCCGAGTGATGAATGTTTATTGCTAAAACCAAGAACCCCAAATTGTCCCCCTTGGATCTGCAGGTAACACAACAATTGGTCTCAAAGTGTATCTACAATCAGAAAGATTTTATTTACCTGCCATGGGAGGTGTTCCGGGAAATGGCCTTTGCTTTCCAGAAAGACCATTAGAGCAATTGACATTGAACATATAGATGAAGCTCCGGCCTTCAGGAAGAATGTGTTGAAGACCGATAAAGCAAAGATGTTTCACCACAGTGACAGCAGACGTGCGTGCAATAAGACAACATTTCAAAAGAAGAACCTCATACCAACTGTGAAGCATGGTGGTGGGTATGTAATGGTTGGGGCTTGCTTTTCTACGTGAGGGCCTGGACTGCTTGTATGAGTTCTGCATCATGTCAATGTGCTTGAGGAGAATGCGAAGCAAAAGGTCTGGAAGCTGAACTGAAAATCGATCTTTTAACACAATAATGTTCCGAATCGCACTAGAAAATGCTTGTCTGATGAGGAAGAAAAGGAAGATTGTGGACTGCCCAGCCCTGAGCCCATTCCCATTGAAATGCTGTGAGAGGATTGGAAAAATGCAGTTCTTCAAAGGGAGCCATAAACATCTCTCCCTGAAGGAATTTTGCATTCATAAGTGGTCAAAAATATCACCAAATCGATGGATGCCAGAGACGGGGGAGGGGGGGCTGTAATACAAATCACCCCCAAGAATTTATTTCTACTATGGGGGCCGATCTCATATTCTGAGGCTGAGGGAGCACTTACTTATTCCACAATACATTGTAATATTTATGGATATTCTTGTTTCTTGATTCTTGAATAAATGAAAAGGTCGCAGTGACTCGTGTTTTAATTCTGGAACATTGTCGATATCGGGAGACGCTGATTGCATGAAGATCTGATATTTGGCGTCACTATGGGGGTGTATTTACTTTTTCTCCCGCCTGTATATAGAATTCTATATCCTGGAATATAGAGTGGCATGTCTCTTCTATCAGCTCTTCTACAACATATTAGTCCCAATTGCCATCATCAGTATGAAAAAGACTTTTTCCCCAGAAAGATGGCGGGGGGTGCCGCTGCTCCGCGCCGCCGTTCTCTCCCACCAATCCGGATTCTTTGATGTCTTTTCTCAGCTCGTTGTGCTGACATTTCTTTCCTCTTCCCGGGTTTTGCTTATCTGTCACAATGCAGATTTCAGTCCCCGGTGCCGGAGAAAAGTTTACAAGGAAGTTCTGACTCATTGCAGTGGGCGGACCGCCTGATTGGCTCTGAGCTTTGCCGGTTATGGGTCATGGCAGACCAGTCTCTAATGGCAGCAGGGGCGCCGCCCCCTAATCTCCATGCGCTGCCCCCTATTCTCCATGCGCCGCCCCCTAATCTCCATGCGCCGCCCCCTAATCTCCATGCGCTGCCCCCTATTCTCCATGCGCCGCCCCCTAATCTCCATGCGCCGCCCCCTAATCTCCATGCGCTGCCCCCTATTCTCCATGTGCAGCCCCCTAATCTCCATGCGCCGCCCCCTAATCTCCATGCGCCGCCCCCTATTCTCCATGCGCCGCCCCCTAATCTCCATGCGCCGCCCCCTAATCTCCATGCGCCGCCCCCTAATCTCCATGCGCCGCCCCCTAATCTCCATGCGCTGCCCCCTAATCTCCATGCGCCGCCCCCTAATCTCCATGCACCCGGACCCTAATCTGCAGGGTGCCAAACACATGGATGTCAATGTTTGTTTTTTTTGGAAGCACATGATTAGAGCCCGAGGCTCCAATTGGCTTCATAAAGGGTGGGACTCGGGGTGCAGAGCCCACCCACTTGTGTAACAATAGCAAATAAATATTCACGATTGACTTCCTGCTTCTCCTCCCGGCCTATCAGAAAGCGGGTCTTACGATTGAGAGGTAAACTTCCGTATTGGCTGGGAGGAGAAGCGGGGGGGAAGCCGCCTGCGACCTGGATGGTTGTAAGTAGTGCTGGACGATTGATCGATGGCAAGGGGTGGGGGCACAGTTAGGAGGTTTGTTTGCTGCCCCCCCCAGCAGCCACTGTCCGGGTCTCCATGGAAACATCGGCTCCATCTTCTGATGTAACAGGTGAGGGAACTTTACTGAACAGGTGCGAAGGAGGAATAACAATGAAGGCGGAGTCAGCATGGCACAAGGTGTTGTTATGAAAGCAGATATCAGACCCCACCCCTTCTTACCAATACCGCGCTGTCACATATGTAACAATCCCACTCTCAGCTGCACCCAGCACAAACATTTTCCAGCTTGCGGGACCCAATCTAGGTGCCGGCAGCGATTGATGAGCGACTGTCACTGGGCAAAGTTAAAGTGATTGTAACGGTAAATATATATATTTTAAATAACAAACATGTCGTTACTAACCTGCTATGTGGAATGGAATCGCACAGAGAGTTCGGGAACCTCCCATTTTTGCGTCCCCCACCGGCGCTCCTGGCTCCTCCCCTCTGTCCGGTGCCCCTATGGAAAGCCGCTTCACATGGGGCACTCGAGCGTTCTCACTCCTGAGCCTGGCTGCTGCATTCAATGACACAGACAGCAGGACTCAGCCCGCCCCCCGCTCCCTCATCACTGGCTTTGATTGACAGCAGCGGGAGCCAATGGCCCGGAGGTGTGGGGAGAGAAGAGCTGCCGACGTGCACAGCGCTGGATCCAATGGGGGCTCAGGTAAGTATAAGGGGAGTGAGGGGGGATACTGACACCTCAGGAACTAATACATTAAGGTAAGACATTTTTGGGATTTACAATCACTTTAATTAAGAAATTAACTCTTTACCGTCCACCACCGAAGAGTCAGAACATCCACATATTAGAGATAAACGTTGGTAACGCGCGCTGTCACCACACACCGGGATGGTCCGAGGATTTATAGCATACAATGCTCTTCAGGAGATGGAGATTCTTCTCGTTTGCAAAAACCCTTATGCCGCGTACACATCGTCTGAATTTCCGATGGAAAAAGTCCGATGGGAGCTTTTCTTCGGATTTTCCGACCGTGTGTATGCCCCATCAGACTTTTTCCATCGGAAATGCTGAAGAATTCAGTCAGAGTTTAGATAGAGAACATGTTCTCTTTTACTCCGATGGAATTCCGTCGGAATTCTGATGTCATTTTGGCCGGTCAAAAGTCAGACCGTGTGTACGGGGCATTAGAGACAGTTTTCGGGTTTAATAATGAAAAGGTAAAAATGGTACAAATAAAATATTTACAGAAAAAGAGAAGACAATAAAACAGAGAAATGAAGAGGAAGAATACCGGCAATGTCCTGATTTCTCCGCTGCGGTGTCCCTGTCCGGTGTTCTTTGCTTTGATGGTAACGAGAGCCGTCACAACGTCCCAGCATTCCCCTTTTCTCTGGTATCAAAGGGGTGATGACATCAGACCAATTAAGGTCTGAGGATTGGTGTCTGGGATGATGTCACTATGTTTATGTCCCAGATACAGTTCTCTATAGATAGTCATATCTCTATGGGGGACAGCCTGATAACATGCAGATTATTGTCCAGCCTGAATTTAGCTTAGAAATGAATATAAATATGACAGGTTTCCAATGCTCAGTTCACACAAAGAGCATGGCTCGTCTCGGGTGCCCCAATAGCAAGCTGCTTATTGTGGGGACACTCAGCAGGGGGGAGGGACTAGGAGCACAGAAGAGGGACCCCAGAAGAGGAGGATCCGGGCTGCTCTGTGCAAAACCATTACAGAGGAGGTAAGTAGAACATTTTTGTTGTTTTAAACAAAAAAAAGAGATTTTTATAAGGCTACAAGCAGTATATAAGAGATAGTAGAGCCCCGTCTCTCCCAGTGAAGTCCAGTCTGGGTGCGGTAACACTATTGATCGGCTGGATGGAGCTCTGGGCAGGCAGCACTGGTGATCGGTTGGAGGGAGCGTACATTTATTAGGAATGATTTGTGTGCGCCTTTCCTGTAGCGCTCCGTCTATCGATCGATCAAACATGGAAATCACATAGGGGACCTTCAAAGTATTTTTGTATCCTCAATTAATAAGATTTGTTGGAGGTCCATTCACAGCTTGGGTAATCTCATTGATGGGTGCAGAGGTGCGTTCAGTGACGTCTCCCCAATTTTCTGCATGTTGCCACTATGTGGCCCCCGAGTTCCCCCACACCCCGAGTTCCCCCACACCCGAGTTTCCCCCGAACTCCGAGTTTCCCCAGCACAGCGTGTTCCCCACCCCCGCCCCCTGAGTTCCCCCAGTACTTCGAGTTCCCTTGTACCCCGAGTTCCCCCCGAACCCTGAATTCCCCCAGCACCCTGAGTTTCCGCCGCACCCCGAGTTCCCTCACACCCCGAGTTCCCCCCGCACCCCGAGTTACCCAAACACTCCGAGTCCCCCCGCACCCTGAGGCCCCCCACACCCCGAGTCCCCCCGCACCCCGAGTCCCCACACACCCGAGTTCCGCCCCGCAACCTCCTCGCTTCCCTTAGAAATCTGCGGCTCTTTCTTACTTTCAGCACAAAACCCTGAAGGGACCCCGGAGATCACAGTGAGGAGTTTGGCGTTCTGCACGGCCAAGACTTTGATTGGCGTTTGTTGGCGTCGTTAGCGGTTACACGCCGATTAATTAGGTCAACTGAGCGATGAGTATTCGCAAAGCTTCAAATTGGAAAGGAATGTCAATATTTTTACAAGCGCCAAACAAACGACTCCGAGGACCCGCAGAAAAACATCGGGAATATCAGCGATCTCTTCCACAACCTTGAAACTGTAACCGAGCGTGTTACCATGGCAACCTCCCCCGAACAAACTTTCCACCACTCGGCTTTATAAATTCTTTCACACAACATTTGTACCGTTTTGTTATGTGAAAAAATACTCCTTCCCCATAAACCCTCCCGGATGTTATTTACTTCTTTATGACACAGAACAAAAAAATCACCAAAAAAATCACTGCCGATAACCGCCGATAACCGCCCAATTTATTTCTGAGTTTTTCTTCTCTGCCTTCCAAAGATGAAGATAAAAATGTGTAGCGGGTATCCGAGGCCCTTTTCTGGTTCTTGGAGGACTCTGGTGGTGTGAGGTTCCTTGCGGTCCACAGGTGGCGTTGTTGCCGGGGGCCGGGGCTGAGCTCACACCGCAAGACTGTACCTTTTTGTCCTCCCCTGGAGCTGGTACAGCAGGGCGGGGAACCCGCTGTGATGCAAAGGGAGATGGGATAAAAGGGGTGGACGCCCTCACCACGGGGTTCAGAGTTCAGAGTTGGAGGACGCGGCCGCACCCAGGCACCTTCGGCCTGGGTGCTGGCGTTCGGATGTTCCAGGCCTAGGTGCCCTTGACCTGGCCGGAGCGAGAGATGGAGTCCATCTCAGGCACCTTTAGCCTGGGGTGAGGTACTATGGCGGAGGCCTGGGGCTCAGTACCTTCGACTGAGTTCCGCGAGGGTGGAGGAATCCGAGGGGGCCCTAATTCCTGGGGTGCCCGTGTCTGAGTTCGTGAGATCTGGTGTGCGGAACTTCTCTGGAGAGTCCGGCGCAGCATCGCTGGTGACAGAGAGGTCTCCTGTTTCTCCCTTGGACGGATCTCCTTCCCCTGACAGGGGCCGTGCTAGCGAAGGTAATTCACGTTCTAACTCACATAGTCAGTGGCAGTGTCTATTCACCACTGGTGACACCACAGTGGTTAGCAGCAAGAAGGGAAAGGATTGGGCCTCGATCTATTCCCCATCACTACTCAGTAGAAGAAACTGTTTGTTGTTTGGCAAGAAGAATAAAACTGTGTTGGACCTATTCACTGTGTGGAACTCTGGTTACTAGGAGCAAAGGAGTCAGGAACGAAGTACTGGACTTGACTCTAGGACACCTACACAAGACCCAATCTTTTGGCCTTCACCTCTTAGCTATGGAGGACATGGGCCGTGGTGTATCTCATCTCTCTCTCCCAGGGACCCCTAGACAACAGCCGCATAACCGATAAAGCAAGAGAGAGAGTGAGGTCGCTACAAATGTATGCGTGATGTCTGCGCTCTCCTCCATACTATGAGAGGCTGGGGCACGATGGGCCTCTATACTACGAGAGGCTGGGGCATGATGGGCCTCCATATTACGAGAGGCCGGGGCACGATGATCCTCCATACTACAAGAGGCCGGGGCATGATGGGCCTCCATACTACAAGAGGCCGGGGCATGATGAGCCTCCATACTACAAGAGGCCGGGGCATGATGGGCCTCCATACTACGAGAGGCCAGGGCACGATGATCCTCCATACTACGAGAGGCTGGGGCATGATGGGCCTCCATACTATGAGAGGCTGGGG
The DNA here is from genome assembly GCA_029206835.1 of Rana muscosa. Taxonomy (NCBI): domain Eukaryota; kingdom Metazoa; phylum Chordata; class Amphibia; order Anura; family Ranidae; genus Rana; species Rana muscosa. The sequence continues at coordinate 278,181,064 of CM055120.1, read as the reverse complement.
CACAATGGGCCTCCATACTACGAGAGGCTGGGGCACGATGGGCCTCCATACTACGAGAGGCCAGGGCATGATGGGCCTCCATACTACGAGAGGCCAGGGCATGATGGGCCTCCATATTACGAGAGGCCGGGGCACGATGGACCTCTATACTATGAGAGGCTGGGGCAAGATGGGCCTCCATATTACGAGAGGCCGGGGCATGATGGTCATCCATTGGTCGTCACCGCTGATTGGCTCCTGCTGTGATATATATATATATAGGTGATTCTGTGCAGAGAGGCCGCCCTGTATCCATAAATCTGCTATTGGACGGTCGGCAAGTCAGTAACTTTTTATTTGTTTTGAATGGTTACATATTGAATTGTATGAAAATATAATTGGAGCGAGAATTTACTTTTTATGTAAAATCAATTTGTTTCTCTTGTGCCTTCAAAGTCCCATTGGGGGAGTGTTTTTCCATATTTTAGGGGTGTGGCCATACAGTATATATAATCAGAGCGAGCGCCGCCATCACTTGTTGCTGATTGGAAGGATTATTATTGCTCTGGTTCCTTCTCCTATGGAGCGGTTCATCTGTATTTAGCTCCTCCTCCTGCCGTCTACACCAATTGTGACATGCGGTGACATGCGGCCCTTCCCGAGGTGGGATGAAGTCACAAAAGATCGTCATCTAACGTCATTTTACATAATTACATAAAATCTGCAGAACCCAAAATAGACATTCAGTCCGAGGATGGCAAATAATCCTCATAACACGCGGAACGATTTACTCCAATAGGAAAACATTCCTTCCTGTGCGCTTAGAAAAACTTTCGGTCTTTTTTTTACACTCTACAAATCTGACCAGAACTTTCACCTGAGGAAGTCTTTCCCACATTTTCACGGATTGTACTGCAAGGAATCCTTCCCATAGAAGGAGGTTAAATCTCATTTCCTCCGGATGCAGAGTGCTACCTTCCAGGGCCGTCTTTATTATTGATTGGACCCCGGGCAAACATTTTCTTGGACCCTCCTGAATCCACTTATCAACTATTTGCAGGCTCAAGGGGCAGCTGCTTTGGGCCCCACAACAATGACTGGGCCCGGGGCAGCTGCCCCTTTTGCTCTGTGTTAAAGATGGCCCTGCCAGTGCTCCCTCATTATTTGCAATGACCTTAGAATGAACAATCTGCCCCATATTCTCTCTATTCATGTACAGGATTTATACAAAATTATCACCCCCCCCCCCCCCATCCCCCATATCCTTCACAAGCCACAACACGCTCTCCCCCGAGGGGGCTACATCCAGAAATATCTCCTCATCCTTTGATATTCAATGTGTTTCCTTCTCAGACCTCGATCTCGGGGTACTTCATTCGTTGCCTTTGCTGAATGACCTTTGTGCCTCAGCCCTGGGCTGATTGAAGACAACTTTCCACCAATCAGAGAGCAGAGCCTCTGTCAGTATCAGAAGGTGGGAAGAGCTATGAAGAGAACCCGTCACTTTTCCCTTATTAATCGGAATTCTGCTTCCCAAAAAGACTCCATGGATCTCCTGGCGTGAAGCTTTGCCTGACTCCTCCCCCCTTGGGGTGTTCAGATGAGGCTTCAGAGGGGGAGGGGTGTTACTTTTCATCTTACAGGCGGTATCAGGGACACTCCAGAGATGAGGATCCCGCCAGCCGTAGGGATTACAATGGACAATATCTGAGCTCAGGGCAGTTGTACTGATTTTTACACACTTTATGTAATCAGATCCGTATAAAAGAAGACGATTGATCTCTACGATAAGAATACCGCCGGGGTTTGGCCCCATAGAGTACAGATTGGAATATAGAACCATTTAGACAAACTGTCCTCCAAGGATCAGTTCAGTCTGAGAGGAGTGTTCCTTTATGTTCCGTATTGTGATCAGTCAGGGATGAGATCTCGGGAATCTCTGGAGATTCGGAAACACACAATGTTATAAATAAAGATCTCCTTGTTGTCGGATTGGGGTGAGGCGTGTCATTAGGAGAAGTTCTGACATTCACTTTCCCCAATCCATCGTCTTTTGCGTCTTCTGGAGAAGGATGAGGGAAGGAAGCGCGGGGACCATCAACATCTCAGCGCGCTCATTACCGGGAGAAGCAGCTTTGCCGGGACAGTAAAATGCATCAGATTATTGCCGATATAAAAACCACAACAATGTAAAAAACACAAATGAAATGTGTCAAGGTGGAAACCGGCGAGGGCCTGATAATCCGCCGAGCGATTCCCATCCAATTACGGCGTTATACGAGCGATGTGGCGGGATGTACGCACCGGGGTCGTAGCAATCAATGAAGTGTGAGGTCTATGCAGAGGGTCGGTTTGTGGAGTGAATAATGTTCTCATAAATGCTCCTCATAAAACCCGGAACATTCCAGACTTCCGTCTTCTGGATGAATCAAGAATTCCTTCTGGGTGATGAAAAGGAGAATGAGGAGGAACCGGCCAACAGACTTCAAAATGTGGGACCAACTGTAAGGACTATAGAGAGGATCCTCCAACATGACCCTCCAGAAGGTAGAAAATACTCCTCTCCTGACCTTCTCTACACTATTCCAAATACCCTCCTCACCACAGGTGTCTCATATCCTCCAACATAATACCCATATTGTACCCATATTGTAGAAGATACTCTTCTCCTAACCCCCTCTATACATTTGTAATTACACTCACCACCAGGATATCACACCTCCAACACGACCCTCCAGAAGGTAGAAGATACTCCTCTCCTGGCCTTATCTGCACTCATTTACTCTCCCCTCAGGTGTATCATACCCTCCAACACGACCCTCCAGAAGGTAGAAGATACTCCTCTCCTGGCCTTATCTGCACTCATTTACTCTCCCCTCAGGTGTATCATACCCTCCAACACGACCCTCCAGAAGGTAGAAAATACTCCTCTCCTGGCCTTATCTGCACTCATTTACTCTCCCCTCAGGTGTATCATACCCTCCAACACGACCCTCCAGAAGGTAGAAAATACTCCTCTCCTGGCCTTATCTGCACTCATTTACTCTCCCCTCAGGTGTATCATACCCTCCAACACGACCCTCCAGAAGGTAGAAAATACTCCTCTCCTGGCCTTATCTGCACTCATTTACTCTCCCCTCAGGTGTATCATACCCTCCAACACGACCCTCCAGAAGGTAGAAGATACTCCTCTCCTGGCCTTATCTGCACTCATTTACTCTCCCCTCAGGTGTATCATACCCTCCAACACGACCCTCCAGAAGGTAGAAGATACTCCTCTCCTGGCCTTATCTGCACTCATTTACTCTCCCCTCAGGTGTATCATACCCTCCAACACGACCCTCCAGAAGGTAGAAGATACTCCTCTCCTGGCCTTATCTGCACTCATTTACTCTCCCCTCAGGTGTATCATACCCTCCAACACGACCCTCCAGAAGGTAGAAGATACTCCTCTCCTGGCCTTATCTGCACTCATTTACTCTCCCCTCAGGTGTATCATACCCTCCAACACGACCCTCCAGAAGGTAGAAGATACTCCTCTCCTGGCCTTATCTGCACTCATTTACTCTCCCCTCAGGTGTATCATACCCTCCAACACGACCCTCCAGAAGGTAGAAGATACTCCTCTCCTGGCCTTATCTGCACTCATTTACTCTCCCCTCAGGTGTATCATACCCTCCAACACGACCCTCCAGAAGGTAGAAAATACTCCTCTCCTGGCCTTATCTGCACTCATTTACTCTCCCCTCAGGTGTATCATACCCTCCAACACGACCCTCCAGAAGATAGAAGATACTCCTCTCCTGGCCTTATCTGCACTCATTTACTCTCCCCTCAGGTGTATCATACCCTCCAACACGACCCTCCAGAAGATAGAAGATACTCCTCTCCTGGCCTTATCTGCACTCATTTACTCTCCCCTCAGGTGTATCATACCCTCCAACACGACCCTCCAGAAGGTAGAAGATACTCCTCTCCTGGCCTTATCTGCACTCATTTACTCTCCCCTCAGGTGTATCATACCCTCCAACATGACCCTCCAGAAGGTAGAAGATACTCCTCTCCTGGCCTTATCTGCACTCATTTACTCTCCCCTCAGGTGTATCATACCCTCCAACACGACCCTCCAGAAGATAGAAGATACTCCTCTCCTGGCCTTATCTGCACTCATTTACTCTCCCCTCAGGTGTATCATACCCTCCAACACAACCCTCCAGAAGGTAGAAGATACTCCTCTCCTGGCCTTATCTGCACTCATTTACTCTCCCCTCAGGTGTATCATACCCTCCAACACGACCCTCCAGAAGGTAGAAGATACTCCTCTCCTGGCCTTATCTGCACTCATTTACTCTCCCCTCAGGTGTATCATACCCTCCAACACGACCCTCCAGAAGGTAGAAGATACTCCTCTCCTGGCCTTATCTGCACTCATTTACTCTCCCCTCAGGTGTATCATACCCTCCAACACGACCCTCCAGAAGGTAGAAAATACTCCTCTCCTGGCCTTATCTGCACTATTCCAAATACCCTCCTCACCACAGGTGTCTCATATCCTCCAACATAATACCCATATTGTACCCATATTGTAGAAGATACTCTTCTCCTAACCCCCTCTATACATTTGTAATTACACTCACCACCAGGATATCACACCTCCAACACGACCCTCCAGAAGATAGAAGATACTCCTCTCCTGGCCTTATCTGCACTCATTTACTCTCCCCTCAGGTGTATCATACCCTCCAACACGACCCTCCAGAAGATAGAAGATACTCCTCTCCTGGCCTTATCTGCACTCATTTACTCTCCCCTCAGGTGTATCATACCCTCCAACACGACCCTCCAGAAGGTAGAAGATACTCCTCTCCTGGCCTTATCTGCACTCATTTACTCTCCCCTCAGGTGTATCATACCCTCCAACACGACCCTCCAGAAGGTAGAAGATACTCCTCTCCTGGCCTTATCTGCACTCATTTACTCTCCCCTCAGGTGTATCATACCCTCCAACACGACCCTCCAGAAGGTAGAAGATACTCCTCTCCTGGCCTTATCTGCACTCATTTACTCTCCCCTCAGGTGTATCATACCCTCCAACACGACCCTCCAGAAGGTAGAAGATACTCCTCTCCTGGCCTTATCTGCACTCATTTACTCTCCCCTCAGGTGTATCATACCCTCCAACACGACCCTCCAGAAGGTAGAAGATACTCCTCTCCTGGCCTTATCTGCACTCATTTACTCTCCCCTCAGGTGTATCATACCCTCCAACACGACCCTCCAGAAGGTAGAAGATACTCCTCTCCTGGCCTTATCTGCACTCATTTACTCTCCCCTCAGGTGTATCATACCCTCCAACACGACCCTCCAGAAGATAGAAGATACTCCTCTCCTGGCCTTATCTGCACTCATTTACTCTCCCCTCAGGTGTATCATACCCTCCAACACGACCCTCCAGAAGGTAGAAAATACTCCTCTCCTGACCTTCTCTACACTATTCCAAATACCCTCCTCACCACAGGTGTCTCATATATCCTCCAACATAATACCCATATTGTACCCATATTGTAGAAGATACTCTTCTCCTAACCCCCTCTATACATTTGTAATTACACTCACCACCAGGATATCACACCTCCAACACGACCCTCCAGAAGGTAGAAGATACTCCTCTCCTGGCCTTATCTGCACTCATTTACTCTCCCCCCAGGTGTATCACACCTCCAACACGACCCTCCAGAAGGTGGAAAATTCTCTTCTGCTGACCTTCTTTCTATCTTTTCTATTACACTCACCTCCGGAATACCTCACCCTCCAATATGACCCTCTATGAGGTGGACAACACTTTTCTTCTGACCTTTTCTACACTGTTCTAATTACCCTGACTATAAGTGTATCATACCCTCCAACATAACACCCATAAGATAGAGGATACTCTTCTCCTTGACCTGCCCCTGACAAGCATGGGTCGGCTCTAGCTGGTGTCTCGGACGATTCCAGGTCCCTACTCTTCCCCTCTCCCTCTTCCCCTCTCCCTCGTCCCCTCTCCCTCTTCCCCTCTCTCTCATCCCTTCCCCCTCTTCCCCTATCTCCCTTCCCCTCTCCCTCTTCCCCTCTCTCCCTTCCCCTCTCCCTCGTCCCCTCTCCCCCTCTCCTTCTTCCCCTCTCCCTCTTCCCCTCTCTCTCTTCCCCTCCCCCTCGTCCCCTCTCCCTCTTCCCCCTCTCTCCCTTCCCCTCTCCCTCTTCCCCTCTCTCCATTCCCCTCTCCCTCTTCCCCTCTCTCCCTTCCTCTCTCCCTCGTCCCCTCTCCCCCTCTCCTTCTTCCCCTCTCCCTCTTCCCCTCTCCCTCTTCCCATCTCCCTCTTCCCCTCTCTCTCTTCCCCTCTCCCTCTTCCCCTCTCCCTCTTCCCCCTCCCCTCTCCCTCTTCCCCTCTCACTCTTCTCCTCTCTCCTCGTCCCCTCTCCCTCTTCCCCTCTCTCCCTTCCCCTCTCCCTCTTCCCCTCTTTCTCTTCTCCTCTCCCTCGTCCCCTCTCCCTCTTCCCCTCTTCTCCTCTCCCTCTTCCCCTCTCCCTCTTCCCCTCTCTCACTTCCCCTCTTCCCCTCTCCCTCTTCCCCTCTCCCTCGTCCCCTCTCCCTCTTCCCCTCTCTCTCATCCCTTCCCCCTCTTCCCCTCTCTCCCTTCCCCTCTCCCTCTTCCCCTCTCTCCCTTCCCCTCTCCCTCGTCCCCTCTCCCCCTCTCCTTCTTCCCCTCTCCCTCTTCCCCTCTCCCTCTTCCCCTCTCTCTCTTCCCCTCTCCCTCTTCCCCTCTCCCTCTTCCCCCTCCCCTCTCCCTCTTCCCCTCTCCCTCTTCTCCTCTCTCCTCGTCCCCTCTCCCTCTTCCCCTCTCTCCCTTCCCCTCTCCCTCTTCCCCTCTTCCTCTTCTCCTCTCCCTCTTCCCCTCTCCCTCTTCCCCTCTTCTCCTCTCCCTCTTCCCCTCTCCATCTTCCCCTCTCTCACTTCCCCTCTCCCACTTCCGCTCTCCCTCTTCCCCTTTCTCTCTTCCCCTTTCTCTTTCCTCTTTCCATCTTCCCCTCTCCCCCTCTCCCTCTTCCCCTCTCCCTCTCCCTCTTCCTCTCTCCCTCTCTCTCCCCCTCTTTCTCTTCCCCTCTCCCTCTTCCCCTCTCTCTCTTCCCCTCTCTCTCTCCCTCTTTCCATCTTCCCCTCTCCCCCTCTCCCTCTTCCCCTCTCTCTCTTCCCCTCTCCCTCTTCCCCTCTCCCTCTTCCCCTCTCTCCCTTCCCCTCTCCCTCTTCCCCTCTCCCTCTTCCCCTCTCCCTCTTCCCCTCTCTCCCTTCCCCTCTCCCTCTTCCCCTCTCCCTCTTCCCCTCTCCCTCTTCCCCTCTCTCCCTTCCCCTCTCCCTCTTCCCCTCTCCCTCTTCCCCTCTCCCTCTTCCCCTCTCTCCCTTCCCCTCTCCCTCTTCCCCTCTCCCTCTTCCCCTCTCCCTCTTCCCCTCTCTCCCTTCCCCTCTCCCTCTTCCCCTCTCCCTCTTCCCCTCTCCCTCTTCCCCTCTCTCCCTTCCCCTCTCCCTCTTCCCCTCTCCCTCTTCCCCTTGCCTTTGTCTTATTTTCTTGTCTCCACCCTCAGTTTTTTTTCTCTAAGCCCCCTCTAGTCTTTTACTTGTGCCCAGGACTAATCACAATGTGGTTTGTGGCTTATATCTCCCGGCTGATTTTGCTTCCCCGGAACCTTTGCATGTTACATTCAGATTTACTGTAATTGTCTGTGGAGGATGTACCCCCCCTCCTTTCTTCATGCTGTGTATATTGGTTCTTCCTTATGTTGCCAATCATAGTCCATGCGTGGGTGGACTGGGTGCCTTCTTGTGTTTCTGTGTTTTCATGATATAATTGAATAAAAATGATTGAACCAGAAGATACTCGTCTCCTGACCTTCTCTCTACCTTATTTTATTACACTCACCTCCAGGATATCACACCTCAAACATGACCCTCCATAGAGCAGATGACACTTTTCTCCTGACCTTCTCTACACTCCTCTGAGTACAATAACCCCCCCCCCCCCCCCAGGATATCGCCTACTAAAACATGACCCTCCATCACATAGAACAAACTCCTCTCCTGACCTTCTCTACATTTCTGATGACATCCTTTATTGGGGTTTCACATCCTCAGACATGACTCTCTGTAAGGTGGAAGGGGCTCTTCTGCTGCCCTTATCGGCACTTATTTACCTTCCCACAGGTGTATCATATCCTCCAACATAACTCCCATAAGATACAAGACACTCTTCTCCTGACCTTCTCTCTACCTTTTTTATTACACTCACCTCCGGAATTTCTCATCCTTCAACATGACCCTCCAGAAGATAGAAGATACTCCTCTCCTGGCCTTATCTGCACTAATTTACTCTCCCCCCAGATGCATCATACCCTCCAACATGACCCTCCAGAAGGTGGAATTTCTCATCCTTCAACATGACCCTCCATAGAGTAGATGATACTTTTCTTCTGACTCACAACCAGAATGTTACCTATAAAACATGACCGTCCCTCTACATAGAACAAACTCTTCTCCTGACCTTCTCTCTGCATTTCTGATTACATTCTTCATTTGGGGTTTCACATCCTCAGACACACATGACCCTCTGGAAGGTACAAGATGCTCTTTTCCTGGCCTCTACCTGTCTGATATCAATCCCTTCAACATGAACCTCCATGAGGTGAGTATAATCTGCTCCTGACCTTCTCTCTACCTTCCTGATTACCGGCATGTCTCACCTCCATCCTTCCCTTTCTATGTATGTTCCATGGTATGGAAGGACACTGATGATGAGGACATCTACATAAATTCCTCTCTTCCATTTTGACTGAACTGAAGCTTCGTATGATAATGGAGCACTGGGAGAAAGCTGTCCAATCATGTCCCGGCACCAACAAACATCCTAAATAAATCAGGAGATCAGGAAAATAAAGATAACGGGTCCATATGACCAGCAATGAGTATCAGTTGGAGGTTTGATGGGTCCAGTGGGGAGCGGGTTGGTCAGAGATGGTTTAAGGTGACGCTGATATCTGTCCTTCGTTCATCTCCTTAGTTAGTCATCAGGGATCTGACCACAGGACCTACACCTGACCTGGACTTGCACCTGACCTGGACTTGCACCTCTTGCACCTGACCTCTGTGAGAAGCCGCTGATTGTAGCTTCTGACAGATCTCAGGGGAAGATGGAGTCATGTCATACACCATAAGAAGGGAAGAACCACAAATCCCAGCAAACCAAGAGGCAGTGTTTCATTTTTAAGAAGAAATCTGCTAAGATGAGCTTTCAAAAAGCAAAAGAAATGTTTGAAGAATGAATGCGGTCTGAACTTGGAATTGATTTACTTCTGGATTGCTGATGATTGATGGTGCGCTCCCGCTGTGCGCTCCTAGTGCAGTTAGCTGGTTTCTCTGTTCAACAGCTAAATAGATGAATCTGTCGGCATTTCCCCAACTTCCTCATCTTATACCGCCATAATAACGGCACCGTACAGCAGACTGAGCATTGGATATATGTTATCATGTCAAGTCCATGCATGCTGAGTAATGTCATTGTCCCCCTTCCAGGTATTTCTCAAAGATCACAGGTCTCCCCCTGACAATGTCTTCACCTTATCTCCTCTCCAGAAGAACTGAGCCATCTTTGTTCAGGCCTCACCCAGGGTCACCATCTACTTCCAGGTCTAGGATTCTGGTTTAGAGATGTAAAAATACTTTAAATCTGGGTGTCTGTTCCTATCACATTGGGGTTTCTTAGACCTCTTGGACACAAGGCCATCCAGCTGCATTGAACCCCCCCCCCAAAAAAAAAAAAAAAGAATATCCCACAAAGAAACACAGACAGGAAAGAGAGGAAGTGACCAGAGTAACAAACAATATGTGACATTCCACATCATAAACCTGAAATACAGGCAGTCACAAGTGCAAAAACATTTTTTTTTTAATCCCCACTGATATTTAGTACCAAGTCCCTGCCAGGCTGGCCCAGCGGTCCAATATATAAATAGAAATATTTACAGCCTGACTTCATGAAACCCGATTACTAACCAGATGCAATAATAATTACCTTTAATAGATTAAATATTACACTTCAGCTGAAATACTGCCACCTGTAGGAAAGCAGAGTTATAGCACAGCTAAGAGTAGCATAATCAGACCTTGAAGCACTACCTCCGAGAAGATAGCCCTCCAGCAGCACAGATCTCAGACCCCACTAACTTGGTTGTTGTAGGGGCATTATTAAAAGTCCACATTCACTTTAACACTACTGACAAACACATTGCCCCTAGTAGGCATGACATTTGTGACTCGCTTGCTATTCCAAAACTCTAGACAAAGCATAAAGAGATACATCCTAACTACCGAACACTAAATTTACATATTTCCTACTTTACAGTTGTTTTTCCCCACGTGGCATTAGCAAGTCTCTTAATATATACAGTATGTATAGAAAGTCCTTAAGGTAAGTAAAAGAGTGGCCTGATTTTGTAGACTTATGCCGTGTACACACGACCGTTTTTCTCGTCGAGAAAAACAATTTTTTTTCCTTTTGACGAGAAAAACGATCGTCTGTGGGCATTTTGTCGTTTTTCTCGACGAGAAAAACGGCATTAAAAACGACAAGAAAAATTAGAACATGTTCTAATTTTTCACGTCGTTTTTCCCGACATTTTTTCCGCTGCAGTTTTCCCATAGGGAAACACTGCCGCGGAGCCCACAGACGGTCGTTTTACTCGACAAGAGAAAAAATGTCGTGAAAAACGACCGGGTGTGCGACACAAGCCGTTCCCTCGTTTTTAATGTCATTATTCACGGCGGTTTTTTAACCGCCGTGAATAATGATCGTGTGTACGCGGCATTAGAGTTCAATGGGCCCAACAACTTCAACCTCAGCAGACTGGAAATATTGCAAAAAGTTCACTCTGCCGGACCAAAGGTAAAGAGGCCCCGTCAGTGAATCGGAAAAGCAATACCTTTATCCCCTCTGCAGTAGGCATCAGGAATGGCAGGGGATCCTTAATGAAGAGTTATTCCATATGTTGGGTAACAGTTCCATTTTCTCGTGGTCCATAGACAAAATAGCCAACTGGACACTTTGTGTAGAAAAACAAAACTGCACTACAGAATCTCTCACCTGTAGAACCTTGGATCAGGGACCTAAATCATCTTTCCATCTGGTCCCCACATGTTAGCTGACCAGTCCTGGTCCCTGCATCCAGCCTACTTCACGGCCACCCTGTCTTTAAAGATGGAGAAGCCTAGACTCCAAGAAGATTTGATATCCAGGAACCTCTTCCAATAGGCTGCGTAACTAGGATTCCGGCAGGGCTCCCAGACTTCCTCCTCACACCATCCCCATTTTCTTCAATCTCCTCCAGCAAGCTACATGTATCACATTTGGGGGGCCCAGGGTCTGTTTCCTTACCATTCACCCCCAGGTGGCTTACCTGCTAAGAGAGTGGATTCCGGTGGCTGGGTGAATGACTTCTGCTGGCTTCTCTGGTGGCTCTCCTAGCCCCAGTGTTTCTTTACTCCTGCTGGACAACGATAAGACTGTCTCTCCTGGACTGATGGTCATCATGGTTCTCTGACCACGAATGAACCCTCCAGACAGTGATCCCCATCTGATGCTTTAGGTTACCTTGTCGTGCTGTACCTCACTGTGACCACGGGACGCCCCATCTTCCTGTCCAGCCATCTGGGGTGGTTCTGCTACCTCTAAACAGAACCCAGAGATCAGATCCACTTCATAAGTCACTGGTGGAAGACTGCTTGGCACCCACTCCAAGAGGGGCTCATCACAGTGCCTGCACAGTGCCCACTACTGCCGAATCAGTCCTCTCTGTACCTTTCCTCACGACTGCCTGTAACAATGCTGTTTGCACAAGGAGGGGAAATCCAGAACTGAGCCCCCAAAAGTAGTTCTACCCCCGAAATGAGCCGCTGATTGGTGTCCCAGGTGTCTCTACTAGTGCAGCAGCAGCCAGGCAAACAGCAACATTCACTCCTCTGGCCCAGTAAATGTATTGCAGTGTAACTTAAATGGGGCTCAGGGAAGCTGAGAGATACTCCAGAACACTGAAGAGCTATGTGAGGACAATCTTTCCTTTTCAGAACAGTCCCTTCTGCAATAGGACATGAAGTAGACATCACTGGGACTAGCAATGTTCCAGGCCAGACAAGCCTTAATGTTAGTGCAGCAGAGGTTAACAACAGCAACAGTCACTAGGATCTTTCTCTCAGCTCTGTACTCACAGTGTTCCAGGGACTTGGATGTCTCACTCCAGACTCACTCCATACCTGATCCCCAGTGAATCCCCTCTAACAGCTCTCAAAGGCTCAGCAGCCCCCCCCCCCCAGCTATGCACAGCTGGGACATTGATGAGAACTTCAGCTGGACTGCCAGGAAGGGCAGCAGCTCCTCTGGCTGGGAACTTCTTATCCTAGGGAAGAATACTGCTCTCTGAGGCTCCCAACTATTTATATCCCTTCCCAGCCACCATCTGGGCACCTTCCCCAGGGATTAGATGGAGCCACATAAACATTCAGATTGTTTATTGGACTCTACTACCCACTACATTCTGGAAGCCTCCAGAAGACAGGGGGAAGCAATCCAGCCTGTAGCCTGCAGAGCCCAGAGCAGACCAAAGCAATTACATTCTGCTCTGCTGATTACAGGAGAGACACAGATTCGCTGTCGGGAGATTATATATAAAATCATATGGCTGTGTGAATGAGCCCTAAAAGATTGTGTGCTTAAACTGGTTCCAAAGTTAAAACACAGCTTGCTATAGAGGAGGAGAGGAGGGGCGGAGAACGCCGGCGGGGGATCCCAGGGGAGGTGGAGCCTCTCTGTGCGATATCATTATAGAGAGCGGGTAAGTATAACATGTTTACAAATTTGATCATTGGGAGCTGGAGGGAGGCAGGCTCTGTCTGTCCCCGCCCTGCTTTATTATCATTGGGAGCTGGAGGGAGGCGGGCTCTGTCTGTCCCCGCCCTGCTTTATGATCATTGGGAGCTGGAGGGAGGCGGGCTCTGTCTGTCCCCGCCCTGCTTTATTAACATTGGGAGCTGGAGGGAGGCAGGCTCTGTCTGTCCCCGCCCTGCTTTATTATCATTGGGAGCTGGAGGGAGGCGGGATCTGTCTGTCCCTGCTCTGCTTTATTATCATTGGGAGCTGGAGGGAGGCGGGCTCTGTCTGTCCCCGCCCTGCTTTATTATCATTGGGAGCTGGAGGGAGGCAGGCTCTGTCTGTCCCCGCCCTGCTTTATTATCATTGGGAGCTGGAAGGAGGTGAGCTCTGCCTGTCCCCGCCCTGCTTTATTATCATTGGGAGCTGGAGGGAGGCGGGATCTGTCTGTCCCCGCCCTGCTTTATGATCATTGGAAGCTGGAGGGAGGCGGGCTCTGTCTATCCCCGCCCTGCTTTATGATCATTGGAAGCTGGAGGGAGGCGGGCTCTGTCTGTCCCCGCCCTGCTTTATGATCATTGGAAGCTGGAGGGAGGCGGGCTCTGTCTGTCCCCGTCCTGCTTTATGATCATTGGAAGCTGGAGGGAGGCGGGCTCTGTCTATCCCCGCCCTGCTTTATGATCATTGGGAGCTGGAGGGAGGCGGGTTCTGTCTATCCCCGCCCTGCTTTATGATCATTGGGAGCTGGAGGGAGGCGGGCTCTGTCTGTCCCGCCCTGCTTTATGATCATTGGGAGCTGGAGGGAGGCGGGATTTGTCTGTCCCCACCCTGCTTTATGATCATTGGAAGCTGGAGGGAGGCGGGCTCTGTCTATCCCCGCCCTGCTTTATGATCATTGGGAGCTGGAGGGAGGCGGGCTCTGTCTGTCCCCGCCCTGCTTTATGATCATTGGGAGCTGGAGGGAGGCGGGCTCTGTCTGTCCCCGCCCTGCTTTATTATCATTGGGTGCTGGAGGGAGGCGGGCTCTGTCTGTCCCCACCCTGCTTTATGATCATTGGAAGCTGGAGGGAGGCGGGTTCTGTCTATCCCCACCCTGCTTTATGATCATTGGGAGCTGGAGGGAGGCGGGTTCTGTCTATCCCCGCCCTGCTTTATGATCATTGGGAGCTGGAGGGAGGCGGGATCTGTCTGTCCCTGCTCTGCTTTATTAGCATTGGGAGCTGAAGGGAGGCGGGCTCTGTCTGTCCCCGCCCTGCTTTATTATCATTGGGAGCTGGAGGGAGGCGGGCTCTGTCTGTCCCCGCCCTGCTTTATTATCATTGGGAGCTGGAAGGAGGTGAGCTCTGCCTGTCCCCGCTTTGTTTTATTATCATTGGGAGCTAGAGGGAGGCGGGATCTGTCTGTCCCCGCCCTGCTTTATGATCATTGGAAGCTGGAGGGAGGCGGGCTCTGTCTATCCCCGCCCTGCTTTATGATCATTGGAAGCTGGAGGGAGGCGGGCTCTGTCTGTCCCCGCCCTGCTTTATGATCATTGGAAGCTGGAGGGAGGCAGGCTCTGTCTGTCCCCGCCCTGCTTTATGATCATTGGAAGCTGGAGGGAGGCGGGCTCTGTCTGTCCCCGCCCTGCTTTATGATCATTGGAAGCTGGAGGGAGGCGGGCTCTGTCTATCCCCGCCCTGCTTTATGATCATTGGGAGCTGGAGGGAGGCGGGCTCTGTCTGTCCCCGCCCTGCTTTATGATCATTGGAAGCTGGAGGGAGGCGGGCTCTGTCTGTCCCCACCCTGCTTTATGATCATTGGAAGCTGGAGGGAGGCGGGTTCTGTCTATCCCCGCCCTGCTTTATGATCATTGAAAGCTGGAGGGAGGCGGGCTCTGTCTATCCCCGCCCTGCTTTATGATCATTGGGAGCTGGAGGGAGGCGGGCTCTGTCTGTCCCCGCCCTGCTTTATGATCATTGGGAGCTGGAGGGAGGCGGGCTCTGTCTGTCCCCGCCCTGCTTTATGATCATTGGGAGCTGGAGGGAGGCGGGATTTGTCTGCCCCCACCCTGCTTTATGATCATTGGAAGCTGGAGGGAGGCGGGCTCTGTCTATCCCCGCCCTGCTTTATGATCATTGGGAGCTGGAGGGAGGCGGGCTCTGTCTGTCCCCGCCCTGCTTTATGATCATTGGGAGCTGGAGGGAGGCGGGCTCTGTCTGTCCCCGCCCTGCTTTATTATCATTGGGAGCTGGAGGGAGGCGGGATTTGTCTGTCCCCGCCCTGCTTTATTATCATTGGGAGCTGGAGGGAGGCGGGCTCTGTCTGTCCCCGCCCTGTTTTATGATCATTGGAAGCTGGAGGGAGGCGGGCTCTGTCTGTCCCCACCCTGCTTTATGATCATTGGAAGCTGGAGGGAGGCGGGCTCTGTCTGTCCCCACCCTGCTTTATGATCATTGGAAGCTGGAGGGAGGCGGGCTCTGTCTATCCCCGCCCTGCTTTATTATCATTGGGAGCTGGAGGGAGGCGGGATCTGTCTGTCCCCGCCCTGCTTTATTATCATTGGGAGCTGGAGGGAGGCGGGATCTGTTTGTGTCAGACGTGTGTGAACACAGCCAAGAACTAATCATCTCTGAGCCGAAACCTCAATGCAGGAAATAGACGGCCTTGGATGATGCCTGAACAAAGATGGTGCTGTCCTTCTGGAGAGGAGATCAGATGAAGACATTGTCAGGGGGAGTCATGTGATCTCTGTGAGAGGGAATAAACACCTGGAAGGGGGACGTGGACATATTACTAAGAATAGAAACCTCTATCTGATGCTTTAGGTCTCATTCAGACGGGTGGTTTAGCCCCTCCTTTGACTCTGTGCCGGGGCTGCATTTCCATCTATGGGCTGCCTGCACACAGCTCCGAGGGGGAGGACATCTCTGTTTATTACAATCCTACGCAGTTCATGGCGAATGGTAAAAATCTTCTTGTAGCGCGGCGGATCCGTCATCGTTCCTCGTTCCTCGTTCTTCGTTCTTCGTTCTTTGTTCCTCGTTCTTCGTTCCTCGTTCTTCGTTCCTCGTTCCTCGTTCTTCGTTCTTCGTTCCTCGTTCTTCGTTCCTCGTTCCTCGTTCTTCGTTCTTCGTTCCTCGTTCTTCGTTCCTCGTTCCTCGTTCTTCGTTCCTCGTTCCTCGTTCTTCGTTCCTCGTTCCTCGTTCTTCGTTCCTCGTTGCTCGTTCTTCGTTCCTCGTTCTTCGTTCCTCGTTCCTCGTTCCTCGTTCCTCGTTCCTCGTTCTTCGTTCTTCGTTCCTCGTTCTTCGTTCCTCGTTCCTCGTTCTTCGTTCCTCGTTCTTCGTTCCTCGTTCCTCGTTCTTCGTTCCTCGTTCCTCGTTCTTCGTTCTTCGTTCCTCGTTCCTCGTTCCTCGTTCTTCGTTCCTCGTTCCTCGTTCCTCGTTCTTCGTTCTTCGTTCCTCGTTCCTCGTTCCTCGTTCCTCGTTCTTCGTTCCTCGTTCCTCGTTCCTCGTTCCTCGTTCCTCGTTCTTCGTTCCTCGTTCCTCGTTCCTCGTTCTTTGTTCTTCGTTCCTCGTTCCTCGTTCCTCGTTCTTCGTTCTTCGTTCCTCGTTCCTCGTTCTTCGTTCCTCGTTCCTCGTTCCTCGTTCTTCGTTCCTCGTTCTTCGTTCCTCGTTCCTCGTTCCTCGTTCTTCGTTCCTCGTTCCTCGTTCCTCGTTCTTCGTTCCTCGTTCCTCGTTCCTCGTTCTTCGTTCCTCGTTCTTCGTTCCTCGTTCTTCGTTCCTCGTTCCTCGTTCTTCGTTCTTCGTTCCTCGTTCCTCGTTCCTCGTTCCTCGTTCCTCGTTCCTCGTTCTTCGTTCTTCGTTCCTCGTTCCTCGTTCCTCGTTCCTCGTTCTTCGTTCCTCGTTCCTCGTTCCTCGTTCCTCGTTCTTCGTTCCTCGTTCCTCGTTCCTCGTTCCTCGTTCTTCGTTCTTCGTTCCTCGTTCCTCGTTCCTCGTTCCTCGTTCTTCGTTCCTCGTTCCTCGTTCTTCGTTCTTCGTTCCTCGTTCCTCGTTCTTCGTTCCTCGTTCCTCGTTCCTCGTTCTTCGTTCCTCGTTCCTCGTTCCTCGTTCCTCGTTCTTCGTTCCTCGTTCCTCGTTCTTCGTTCTTCGTTCCTCGTTCTTCGTTCTTCGTTCCTCGTTCCTCGTTCTTCGTTCTTCGTTCCTCGTTCCTCGTTCCTCGTTCCTCGTTCCTCGTTCTTCGTTCCTCGTTCCTCGTTCCTCGTTCCTCGTTCCTCGTTCTTCGTTCCTCGTTCCTCGTTCTTCGTTCCTCGTTCCTCGTTCCTCGTTCCTCGTTCTTCGTTCTTCGTTCCTCGTTCCTCGTTCTTCGTTCCTCGTTCTTCGTTCCTCGTTCCTCGTTCCTCGTTCCTCGTTCTTCGTTCCTCGTTCCTCGTTCTTCGTTCCTCGTTCCTCGTTCTTCGTTCCTCGTTCTTCGTTCTTCGTTCCTCGTTCCTCGTTCTTCGTTCCTCGTTCCTCGTTCCTCGTTCCTCGTTCCTCGTTCTTCGTTCCTCGTTCCTCGTTCCTCGTTCTTCGTTCCTCGTTCTTCGTTCCTCGTTCCTCGTTCCTCGTTCCTCGTTCTTCGTTCCTCGTTCCTCGTTCTTCGTTCCTCGTTCCTCGTTCTTCGTTCTTCGTTCCTCGTTCCTCGTTCCTCGTTCCTCGTTCCTCGTTCTTCGTTCCTCGTTCCTCGTTCTTCGTTCCTCGTTCCTCGTTCCTCGTTCTTCGTTCTTCGTTCCTCGTTCCTCGTTCTTCGTTCTTCGTTCCTCGTTCCTCGTTCCTCGTTCTTCGTTCCTCGTTCCTCGTTCTTCGTTCCTCGTTCTTCGTTCCTCGTTCCTCGTTCTTCGTTCCTCGTTCTTCGTTCTTCGTTCCTCGTTCCTCGTTCTTCGTTCCTCGTTCCTCGTTCCTCGTTCCTCGTTCCTCGTTCTTCGTTCCTCGTTCTTCGTTCCTCGTTCCTCGTTCCTCGTTCTTCGTTCTTCGTTCCTCGTTCCTCGTTCCTCGTTCCTCGTTCTTCGTTCTTCGTTCTTCGTTCTTCGTTCCTCGTTCCTCGTTCCTCGTTCTTCGTTCCTCGTTCCTCGTTCTTCGTTCCTCGTTCCTCGTTCTTCGTTCTTCGTTCCTCGTTCCTCGATCTTCGTTCCTCGTTCCTCGTTCCTCGTTCCTCGTTCTTCGTTCCTCGTTCCTCGTTCCTCGTTCTTCGTTCCTCGTTCTTCGTTCTTCGTTCCTCGTTCCTCGTTCTTCGTTCTTCGTTCCTCGTTCCTCGTTCCTCGTTCTTCGTTCCTCGTTCTTCGTTCTTCGTTCCTCGTTCCTCGTTCTTCGTTCTTCGTTCCTCGTTCCTCGTTCCTCGTTCTTCGTTCCTCGTTCCTCGTTCCTCGTTCTTCGTTCTTCGTTCCTCGTTCCTCGTTCTTCGTTCCTCGTTCTTCGTTCTTCGTTCCTCGTTCTTCGTTCTTCGTTCCTCGTTCCTCGTTCCTCGTTCTTCGTTCCTCGTTCCTCGTTCTTCGTTCCTCGTTCTTCGTTCCTCGTTCCTCGTTCCTCGTTCTTCGTTCTTCGTTCCTCGTTCCTCGTTCTTCGTTCTTCGTTCCTCGTTCCTCGTTCCTCGTTCCTCGTTCCTCGTTCTTCGTTCTTCGTTCCTCGTTCCTCGTTCTTCGTTCTTCGTTCCTCGTTCTTCGTTCTTCGTTCTTCGTTCCTCGTTCTTCGTTCCTCGTTCCTCGTTCTTCGTTCCTCGTTCTTCGTTCCTCGTTCTTCGTTCTTCGTTCCTCGTTCTTCGTTCTTCGTTCCTCGTTCCTCGTTCTTCGTTCCTCGTTCTTCGTTCCTCGTTCCTCGTTCTTCGTTCTTCGTTCCTCGTTCCTCGTTCTTCGTTCCTCGTTCTTCGTTCCTCGTTCCTCGTTCCTCGTTCTTCGTTCTTCGTTCCTCGTTCCTCGTTCTTCGTTCTTCGTTCCTCGTTCTTCGTTCCTCGTTCCTCGTTCTTCGTTCCTCGTTCTTCGTTCCTCGTTCCTCGTTCTTCGTTCCTCGTTCCTCGTTCTTCGTTCTTCGTTCCTCGTTCCTCGTTCTTCGTTCCTCGTTCCTCGTTCTTCGTTCCTCGTTCTTCGTTCCTCGTTCTTCGTTCTTCGTTCCTCGTTCCTCGTTCTTCGTTCTTCGTTCCTCGTTCCTCGTTCCTCGTTCTTCGTTCCTCGTTCCTCGTTCTTCGTTCCTCGTTCTTCGTTCCTCGTTCCTCGTTCTTCGTTCCTCGTTCTTCGTTCTTCGTTCCTCGTTCCTCGTTCTTCGTTCCTCGTTCTTCGTTCCTCGTTCCTCGTTCTTCGTTCTTCGTTCCTCGTTCCTCGTTCTTCGTTCCTCGTTCTTCGTTCCTCGTTCCTCGTTCCTCGTTCTTCGTTCTTCGTTCCTCGTTCCTCGTTCTTCGTTCCTCGTTCTTCGGTCCTCGTTCCTCGTTCCTCGTTCCTCTGAGCTGAAGAATCCATCCGATGTCTCCAGAGAAATCTCCGAGATTTACGTGTTACCCGGGGAAAGCGCAAAATCCTCCTCCATAAGAAACCCCTTCCCGGAATTATCCGGACGGGACGCCGAGAATGCGCTGAGCTCACAGGTGTGCGTCCCAAACCTCACACACATCACACACACTATCTGACAAAAGTAAGTACACCCCTCACACACATTACACACACTATCTGACAAAAGTAAGTACACCCCTCACACACATTACACACACTATCTGACAAAAGTAAGTACACCCCTCACACACATCACACACACTATCTGACAAAAGTAAGTACACCCCTCACACACATTACACACACTATCTGACAAAAGTAAGTACACCCCTCACACACATTACACACACTATCTGACAAAAGTAAGTACACCCCTCACACACATCACACACACTATCTGACAAAAGTAAGTACACCCCTCACACACATTACACACACTATCTGACAAAAGTAAGTACACCCCTCACACACATTACACACACTATCTGACAAAAGTAAGTACACCCCTCACACACATTACACACACTATCTGACAAAAGTAAGTACACCCCTCACACACATTACACACACTATCTGACAAAAGTAAGTACACCCCTCACACACATTACACACACTATCTGACAAAAGTAAGTACACCCCTCACACACATTACACACACTATCTGACAAAAGTAAGTACACCCCTCACACGCATTACACACACTATCTGACAAAAGTAAGTACACCCCTCACACGCATTACACACACTATCTGACAAAAGTAAGTACACCCCTCACACGCATTACACACACTATCTGACAAAAGTAAGTACACCCCTCACACGCATTACACACACTATCTGACAAAAGTAAGTACACCCCTCACACGCATTACACACACTATCTGACAAAAGTAAGTACACCCCTCACACGCATTACACACACTATCTGACAAAAGTAAGTACACCCCTCACACACATTACACACACTATCTGACAAAAGTAAGTACACTCCTCACACACATTACACACACTATCTGACAAAAGTAAGTACACCCCTCACACACATTACACACACTATCTGACAAAAGTAAGTACACCCCTCACACACATTACACACACTATCTGACAAAAGTAAGTACACCCCTCACACACATTACATACACTATCTGACAAAAGTAAGTACACCCCTCACACACATTACACACACTATCTGACAAAAGTAAGTACACCCCTCACACACATTACACACACTATCTGACAAAAGTAAGTACACCCCTCACACACATTACACACACTATCTGACAAAAGTAAGTACACCCCTCACACACATTACACACACTATCTGACAAAAGTAAGTACACCCCTCACACACATTACACACACTATCTGACAAAAGTAAGTACACCCCTCACACACATTACACACACTATCTGACAAAAGTAAGTACACCCCTCACACACATTACACACACTATCTGACAAAAGTAAGTACACCCCTCACACACATTACACACACTATCTGACAAAAGTAAGTACACCCCTCACACACATTACACACACTATCTGACAAAAGTAAGTACACCCCTCACACGCATTACACACACTATCTGACAAAAGTAAGTACACCCCTCACACGCATTACACACACTATCTGACAAAAGTAAGTACACCCCTCACACACATTACACACACTATCTGACAAAAGTAAGTACACCCCTCACACACATTACACACACTATCTGACAAAAGTAAGTACACCCCTCACACACATTACATACACTATCTGACAAAAGTAAGTACACCCCTCACACACATTACATACACTATCTGACAAAAGTAAGTACACCCCTCACACACATTACACACACTATCTGACAAAAGTAAGTACACCCCTCACACACATTACACACACTATCTGACAAAAGTAAGTACACCCCTCACACACATTACATACACTATCTGACAAAAGTAAGTACACCCCTCACACACATTACATACACTATCTGACAAAAGTAAGTACACCCCTCACACACATTACACACACTATCTGACAAAAGTAAGTACACCCCTCACACACATTACACACACTATCTGACAAAAGTAAGTACACCCCTCACACACATTACACACACTATCTGACAAAAGTAAGTACACCCCTCACACACATTACATACACTATCTGACAAAAGTAAGTACACCCCTCACACACATTACACACACTATCTGACAAAAGTAAGTACACCCCTCACACACATTACACACACTATCTGACAAAAGTAAGTACACCCCTCACACACATCACACACACTATCTGACAAAAGTAAGTACACCCCTCACACACATCACACACACTATCTGACAAAAGTAAGTACACCCCTCACACACATCACACACACTATCTGACAAAAGTAAGTACACCCCTCACACACATTACACACACTATCTGACAAAAGTAAGTACACCCCTCACACACATTACACACACTATCTGACAAAAGTAAGTACACCCCTCACACACATCACACACACTATCTGACAAAAGTAAGTACACCCCTCACACACATTACACACACTATCTGACAAAAGTAAGTACACCCCTCACACACATTACACACACTATCTGACAAAAGTAAGTACACCCCTCACACACATTACACACACTATCTGACAAAAGTAAGTACACCCCTCACACACATTACACACACTATCTGACAAAAGTAAGTACACCCCTCACACACATTACACACACTATCTGACAAAAGTAAGTACACCCCTCACACACATCACACACACTATCTGACAAAAGTAAGTACACCCCTCACACACATCACACACACTATCTGACAAAAGTAAGTACACCCCTCACACACATTACACACACTATCTGACAAAAGTAAGTACACCCCTCACACACATTACACACACTATCTGACAAAAGTAAGTACACCCCTCACACACATTACACACACTATCTGACAAAAGTAAGTACACCCCTCACACACATTACACACACTATCTGACAAAAGTAAGTACACCCCTCACACACATCACACACACTATCTGACAAAAGTAAGTACACCCCTCACACACATTACACACACTATCTGACAAAAGTAAGTACACCCCTCACACACATTACACACACTATCTGACAAAAGTAAGTACACCCCTCACACACATTACACACACTATCTGACAAAAGTAAGTACACCCCTCACACACATCACACACACTATCTGACAAAAGTAAGTACACCCCTCACACACATTACACACACTATCTGACAAAAGTAAGTACACCCCTCACACACATTACACACACTATCTGACAAAAGTAAGTACACCCCTCACACACATTACACACACTATCTGACAAAAGTAAGTACACCCCTCACACACATTACACACACTATCTGACAAAAGTAAGTACACCCCTCACACACATCACACACACTATCTGACAAAAGTAAGTACACCCCTCACACACATTACACACACTATCTGACAAAAGTAAGTACACCCCTCACACGCATTACACACACTATCTGACAAAAGTAAGTACACCCCTCACACGCATCACATACACTATCTGACAAAAGTAAGTACACCCCTCACACACATTACACACACTATCTGACAAAAGTAAGTACACCCCTCACACACATTACACACACTATCTGACAAAAGTAAGTACACCCCTCACACACATTACATACACTATCTGACAAAAGTAAGTACACCCCTCACACGCATTACATACACTATCTGACAAAAGTAAGTACACCCCTCACACGCATTACATACACTATCTGACAAAAGTAAGTACACCCCTCACACGCATTACACACACTATCTGACAAAAGTAAGTACACCCCTCACACGCATTACACACACTATCTGACAAAAGTAAGTACACCCCTCACACACATTACATACACTATCTGACAAAAGTAAGTACACCCCTCACACACATTACACCCACTATCTGACAAAAGTAAGTACACCCCTCACACGCATCACATACACTATCTGACAAAAGTAAGTACACCCCTCACACGCATCACATACACTATCTGACCAAAGTAAGTACACCCCTCACACACATTACACACACTATCTGAGAAAAGTAAGTACACCCCTCACACACATTACACACACTATCTGACAAAAGTAAGTACACCCCTCACACACATCACACACACTATCTGACAAAAGTAAGTACACCCCTCACACACATTACACACACTATCTGACAAAAGTAAGTACACCCCTCACACGCATCACATACACTATCTGACCAAAGTAAGTACACCCCTCACACGCATTACACACACTATCTGACAAAAGTAAGTACACCCCTCACACACATTACACACACTATCTGACAAAAGTAAGTACACCCCTCACACGCATCACATACACTATCTGACAAAAGTAAGTACACCCCTCACACACATTACACACACTATCTGACAAAAGTAAGTACACCCCTCACACACATTACATACACTATCTGACAAAAGTAAGTACACCCCTCACACGCATTACACACACTATCTGACAAAAGTAAGTACACCCCTCACACGCATTACACACACTATCTGACAAAAGTAAGTACACCCCTCACACACATTACACACACTATCTGACAAAAGTAAGTACACCCCTCACACACATTACACACACTATCTGACAAAAGTAAGTACACCCCTCACACGCATTACACACACTATCTGACAAAAGTAAGTACACCCCTCACACGCATTACACACACTATCTGACAAAAGTAAGTACACCCCTCACACACATTACACACACTATCTGACAAAAGTAAGTACACCCCTCACACACATTACACACACTATCTGACAAAAGTAAGTACACCTCTCACACACATTACACACACTATCTGACAAAAGTAAGTACACCCCTCACACGCATTACACACACTATCTGACAAAAGTAAGTACACCCCTCACACGCATTACACACACTATCTGACAAAAGTAAGTACACCCCTCACACACATTACACACACTATCTGACAAAAGTAAGTACACCCCTCACACACATTACACACACTATCTGACAAAAGTAAGTACACCCCTCACACACATTACACACACTATCTGACAAAAGTAAGTACACCCCTCACACACATTACACACACTATCTGACAAAAGTAAGTACACCCCTCACACACATTACACACACTATCTGACAAAAGTAAGTACACCCCTCACACACATTACACACACTATCTGACAAAAGTAAGTACACCCCTCACACACATTACACACACTATCTGACAAAAGTAAGTACACCCCTCACACACATTACACACACTATCTGACAAAAGTAAGTACACCCCTCACACGCATTACACACACTATCTGACAAAAGTAAGTACACCCCTCACACGCATTACACACACTATCTGACCAAAGTAAGTACACCCCTCACACGCATCACATACACTATCTGACCAAAGTAAGTACACCCCTCACACGCATTACATACACTATCTGACCAAAGTAAGTACACCCCTCACACACATTACACACACTATCTGACAAAAGTAAGTACACCCCTCACACGCATCACATACACTATCTGACCAAAGTAAGTACACCCCTCACACACATTACATACACTATCTGAGAAAAGTAAGTACACCCCTCACACACATTACACACACTATCTGACAAAAGTAAGTACACCCCTCACACACATTACACACACTATCTGACAAAAGTAAGTACACCCCTCACACACATTACACACACTATCTGACAAAAGTAAGTACACCTCTCACACACATTACACACACTATCTGACAAAAGTAAGTACACCCCTCACACGCATTACACACACTATCTGACAAAAGTAAGTACACCCCTCACACGCATTACACACACTATCTGACAAAAGTAAGTACAC
Source organism: Rana muscosa (assembly GCA_029206835.1). Lineage (NCBI taxonomy): Eukaryota > Metazoa > Chordata > Amphibia > Anura > Ranidae > Rana > Rana muscosa. The sequence goes on along the minus strand of CM055120.1, from coordinate 278,155,732 downwards.
CCCTCACACGCATCACATACACTATCTGACAAAAGTAAGTACACCCCTCACACGCATTACACACACTATCTGACAAAAGTAAGTACACCCCTCACACGCATTACATACACTATCTGACAAAAGTAAGTACACCCCTCACACGCATTACACACACTATCTGACAAAAGTAAGTACACCCCTCACACGCATTACACACACTATCTGACAAAAGTAAGTACACCCCTCACACACATTACACACACTATCTGACAAAAGTAAGTACACCCCTCACACACATTACACACACTATCTGACAAAAGTAAGTACACCCCTCACACGCATTACACACACTATCTGACAAAAGTAAGTACACCCCTCACACGCATTACACACACTATCTGACAAAAGTAAGTACACCCCTCACACACATTACACACACTATCTGACAAAAGTAAGTACACCCCTCACACACATTACACACACTATCTGACAAAAGTAAGTACACCTCTCACACACATTACACACACTATCTGACAAAAGTAAGTACACCCCTCACACACATTACACACACTATCTGACAAAAGTAAGTACACCCCTCACACACATTACACACACTATCTGACAAAAGTAAGTACACCCCTCACACACATTACACACACTATCTGACAAAAGTAAGTACACCCCTCACACACATTACACACACTATCTGACAAAAGTAAGTACACCCCTCACACACATTACACACACTATCTGACAAAAGTAAGTACACCCCTCACACACATTACACACACTATCTGACAAAAGTAAGTACACCCCTCACACACATTACACACACTATCTGACAAAAGTAAGTACACCCCTCACACACATTACACACACTATCTGACAAAAGTAAGTACACCCCTCACACGCATTACACACACTATCTGACAAAAGTAAGTACACCCCTCACACGCATTACACACACTATCTGACAAAAGTAAGTACACCCCTCACACGCATTACACACACTATCTGACAAAAGTAAGTACACCCCTCACACGCATTACACACACTATCTGACAAAAGTAAGTACACCCCTCACACGCATCACATACACTATCTGACCAAAGTAAGTACACCCCTCACACACATTACACACACTATCTGACAAAAGTAAGTACACCCCTCACACACATTACACACACTATCTGACAAAAGTAAGTACACCCCTCACACGCATCACATACACTATCTGACCAAAGTAAGTACACCCCTCACACACATTACACACACTATCTGAGAAAAGTAAGTACACTCCTCACACACATTACACACACTATCTGACAAAAGTAAGTACACCCCTCACACGCATCACACACACTATCTGACAAAAGTAAGTACACCCCTCACACACATTACACACACTATCTGACAAAAGTAAGTACACCCCTCACACACATTACACACACTATCTGACAAAAGTAAGTACACCCCTCACACACATTACATACACTATCTGACAAAAGTAAGTACACCCCTCACACACATTACACACACTATCTGACAAAAGTAAGTACACCCCTCACACACATTACACACACTATCTGACAAAAGTAAGTACACCCCTCACACGCATCACATACACTATCTGACAAAAGTAAGTACACCCCTCACACGCATCACATACACTATCTGAGAAAAGTAAGTACACCCCTCACACGCATCACATACACTATCTGACAAAAGTAAGTACACCCCTCACACACATTACACACACTATCTGACCAAAGTAAGTACACCCCTCACACGCATCACATACACTATCTGACAAAAGTAAGTACACCCCTCACACACATTACATACACTATCTGACAAAAGTAAGTACACCCCTCACACGCATCACATACACTATCTGACAAAAGTAAGTACACCTCTCACACGCATCACATACACTATCTGACCAAAGTAAGTACACCCCTCACACGCATCACATACACTATCTGACAAAAGTAAGTACACCCCTCACACGCATCACACACACTATCTGAGAAAAGTAAGTACACCCCTCACACGCATCACATACACTATCTGACAAAAGTAAGTACACCCCTCACACGCATCACATACACTATCTGACAAAAGTAAGTACACCCCTCACACGCATCACATACACTATCTGACAAAAGTAAGTACACCCCGCACACGCATCACATACACTATCTGACAAAAGTAAGTACACCCCGCACACATATCACATACACTATCTGACAAAAGTAAGTACACCCCTCACACGCATTACATACACTATCTGACAAAAGTAAGTACACCCCTCACACGCATTACATACACTATCTGACAAAAGTAAGTACACCCCTCACACGCATTACATACACTATCTGACAAAAGTAAGTACACCCCTCACACGCATTACATACACTATCTGACAAAAGTAAGTACACCCCTCACACGCATTACATACACTATCTGACAAAAGTAAGTACACCCCTCACACACATTCATGTGACAACACTGAAGAAATGACACTTTGCTACAATGTAAAGTAGTGAGTGTACACAGGGGGGAGGAGTGTACACAGGGGGGGAGGAGTGTACACAGGGGGAGGAGTGTACACAGGGGGGTGGAGTGTACACAGGGGGGAGGAGTATACACAGGGGGGAGGAGTGTACACAGGGGGAGGAGTGTACACAGGGGGAGGAGTGTACACAGGGGGGAGGAGTGTATACAGGGGGGGAGGAGTGTACAGCTTATATAACGGTGTAAATTTGCTGTCCCCTCAAAATAACTCAACACACAGCCATTAATATCTAAACCGCTAGCAACAAAAGTGAGTACACCCCTAAGTGAAAATGTCCAAATTGGGCCAAAAGTGTCAATATTTTGTGTGGTCGCCATTATTTTCCAGCACTGCCTTAACCCTCTTGGGCATGGAGGTCATCAGAGCTTCACAGGTTGCCACTGGAGTCCTTTTCCCCTCCATGATGACATCACAGAGCTGGTGGATGTTGGAGACCTTGCGCTCCTCCACCTCCCGTTTGAGGATGCCCCACAGATGATCAATAGGGTTTAGGTCTGGAGACATGCTTGGCCAGTCCATCACCTTTATCCTCAGCTTCTTTAGCAAGGCAGTGGTGGTCTTGGAGGTGTGTTTGGGGTTGTTATCATGTTGGAATACTACCCTGCGGTCCAGTCTCTGAAGGGAGGGGATCATGCTCTGCTTCAGTATGTCACAGTACATGTTGGCATTCATGGTCCCCTCAATGATCTGTAGCCCCCCAGTGCTGGCAGCACTCATGCAGCCCCAGACCATGACCCTCCCCCACCATGCCTGACTGTAGGGAAGACACACTTGTCTTTGTCCTCCTCACCTGGTTGCCGCCACACACGCCTGACACCATCTGACACCAAATACGTTTATCTTGGTCTCATCAGACCACAGGACATGGTTCCAGTAATCCGTCTCCTTAGTCTGCTTGTCTTCAGCAAACTGTCTGCTTGTCTTTCTTGTGCATCATCTTTAGAAGAGGCTTCCTTCTGGAGCGACAGCCATGCAGACCAATTTGATGCAGTGTGCGGCGTATGGTCTGAGCACTGACAGGCTGACCCCTCCCCCACCCCTTCACCCTCTGCAGCAATGCTGGCAGCACTCATACGTCTATTTCCCAAAGACAACCTCTGGATATGACGCTGAGCACGTGACCTCAACTTCTTTGGTGGACCATGACGAGGTCTGGACCTACCTTTTCACTGCTCTGCATCCAGGACTCTTCTGAAAGATCCTGATTGGCTTTGACTACAGACTGCCTACCAATCAGAGTGCTTCTGTGAGGAAAAACACAAAATGTTATAATGATGGAAGATTCAGGAAATCCTTCTTCAGGAAGACAGCTGAATGCAGAGATGAGCTCCATATATATCTATAGTCTTCAGTAGCGGCCCATCCATAGGGTGAGCCCGGGCGCCACCCGGGCGCCACCTCCCTTCCTCCTCCTGTAGTCATAAAAAAAGAGCATTTTTTAAAACGTCCCCTTTAAGAAAAGAAAAGAAAATGTCCTTTAAGTTACTGCACTATGTTCGGGCGCCGGCCACGTGCGTTATGGGAAGCACCACGTCAATGCAATCACGAGATTGCACACACAGCGCTTCATTTGCGGGCTTTTGTCCCAACTTGCGGCGCTTTCCGAAGCGCCGGGTAGCTTCCGCCTGGCGCTCGTAGTATCTATTACTACGGCCGGGCAGTTTGATTGGACAGGCTGCATTTGATGGGACAGAGGCTGCATTTGATGGGACAGGCTGCATTTGATGTGACAGAGGCTGCATTTGATGGGACAGAGGCTGCATTTGATGGGACAGGCTGCATTTGATGGGACACAGGCTGCATTTGATGGGACAGAGGCTGGATATGATGGGACAGAGGCTGCATTTGATGGGACAGAGGCTGCATTTGATGGGACAGAGGCTGCATTTGATGGGACAGGCTGCATTTGATGGGACACAGGCTGCATTTGATGGGACAGAGGCTGCATTTGATGGGACAGAGGCTGCATTTGATGGGACAGAGGCTGCATTTGATGGGACAGGCTGCATTTGATGGGACAGAGGCTGCATTTGATGGGACAGAGGCTGCATTTGATGGGACAGGCTGCATTTGATGGGACAGAGGATGCATTTGATGGGACAGAGGCTGCATTTGATGGGACAGAGGCTGCATTTGATGGGACAGAGGCTGCATTTGATGGGACAGGCTGCATTTGATGGGACAGGCTGCATTTGATGGGACAGGCTGCATTTGATGGGACAGAGGCTGCATTTGATGGGACAGAGGCTGCATTTGATAGGACAGAGGCTGCATTTGATGGGACAGAGGATGCATTTGATGGGACAGAGGATGCATTTGATGGGACAGAGGCTGCATTTGATGGGACAGGCTGCATTTGATGGGACAGAGGCTGCATTTGATGGGACAGAGGCTGCATTTGATGGGACAGGCTGCATTTGATGGGACAGAGGCTGCATTTGATGGGACAGAGGATGCATTTGATGGGACAGAGGCCGCATTTGATGGGACAGGCTGCATTTGATGGGATAGAGGCTGCATTTGATGGGACAGAGGCTGCATTTGATGGGACTGAGGCTGCATTTGATAGGACAGAGGCTGCATTCGATGGGACAGAGGCTGCATTTGATGGGACAGGCTGCATTTGATGGGACAGAGGATGCATTTGATGGGACAGAGGCTGCATTTGATGGGATAGAGGCTGCATTTGATAGGACAGAGGCTGCATTTGATGGGACAGAGGCTGCATTTGATGGGGCAGGCTGCATTTGATGGGACAGAGGCTGCATTTGATGGGACAGAGGCTGCATTTGATGGGACAGAGGCTGCATTTGATGGGATAGAGGCTGTGTTTGATGGGACTGAGGCTGCATTTGATAGGACAGAGGCTGCATTTGATGGGGCAGGCTGCATTTGATGGGACAGAGGCTGCATTTGATGGGACAGGCTGCATTTGATGGGACAGAGGATGCATTTGATGGGACAGAGGCTGCATTTGATGGGACTGAGGCTGCATTTGATGGGACAGAGGATGCATTTGATGGGACAGAGGCTGCATTTGATGGGACAGAGGCTGCCTTTGATGGGACTGAGGCTGCATTTGATGGGACAGAGGCTGCATTTGATGGGACAGAGGCTGCATTTGATGGGACAGAGGCTGCATTTGATGGGACAGGATGCATTTGATGGGACAGAGGCTGCATTTGATGGGACAGGCTGCATTTGATGGGACAGAGGCTGCATTTGATGGGATAGAGGCTGCATTTGATGGGACAGAGGCTGCATTTGATGGGACAGAGGCTGCATTTGATGGGGCAGGCTGCATTTGATGGGACAGAGGCTGCATTTGATGGGACAGAGGCTGCATTTGATGGGATAGAGGCTGCATTTGATGGGACAGAGGCTGCATTTGATGGGACAGAGGCTGCATTTGATGGGATAGAGGCTGCATTTGATGGGACTGAGGCTGCATTTGATAGGACAGAGGCTGCATTTGATGGGGCAGGCTGCATTTGATGGGACTGAGGCTGCATTTGATGGGACAGAGGCTGCATTTGATAGGACAGAGGCTGCATTTGATGGGGCAGGCTGCATTTGATGGGACTGAGGCTGCATTTGATGGGGCAGGCTGCATTTGATGGGACAGAGGCTGCATTTGATGGGACAGAGGATGCATTTAATGGGACAGAGGCTGCATTTGATGGGACAGAGGCTGCATTTGATGGGACTGAGGCTGCATTTGATGGGACAGAGGATGCATTTGATGGGACAGAGGCTGCATTTGATGGGACAGAGGCTGCATTTGATGGGACAGAGGCTGCATTTGATGGGACAGGATGCATTTGATGGGACAGAGGCTGCATTTGATGGGACATGCTGCATTTGATGGGACAGAGGCTGCATTTGATGGGACAGGATGCATTTGATGGGACAGAGGCTGCATTTGATGGGACATGCTGCATTTGATGGGACTGACACGTACCTTGGAGGTGAGCCTGATGTGCAGAGGGAGACCTCTCATACAGCCCTGGTTCCCAGGTCACTGGAGTTCGGACAGTGAGGTATGAGTGCCTGTTAGTTTCTCCTGGACTAGATGAGAAGACCTATGGACGTCTGAAGATGCAGGCCAGCGGGTGCAGGTAGCTGGGGATGCGGCTGGAAGATGCAGGTCAGGTGATGCAGGTAGCCGGAGATGCGGCTGGAAGGTGCAGGTCAGCTGGTGCCGGTAGCCGGGGATGCGGCTGGAAGATGCAGGTCAGCTGGTGCCGGTAGCCAGGGATGCGGCTGGAAGATGCAGGTCAGCTGGTGCCGGTAGCCGGGGATGCGGCTGGAAGATGCAGGTCAGCTGGTGCCGGTAGCCGGGGATGCGGCTGGAAGGTGCAGGTCAGCTGGTGCCGGTAGCCGGGGATGCGGCTGGAAGATGCAGGTCAGCTGGTGCCGGTAGCCGGGGATGCGGCTGGAAGATGCAGGTCAGCTGGTGCCGGTAGCCGGGGATGCGGCTGGAAGATGCAGGTCAGCTGGTGCCGGTAGCTGGGGATGCGGCTGGAAGGTGCAGGTCAGCTGGTGCCGGTAGCCGGGGATGCCGGGAGATACGGATTCAAGCAGCAGGCAGGAGAAAGGTCAGACAAGTCAGGTCATGCACAGCGGATCAGATACAGGAAGAAGCTTTAGGCAGCGGAGGGTCAAGTTCAGGCAACAGAGGATCAGGCAGACAGATGAGCAGGACTGGGTCTAGGAAGCCAAAGGTCAGGACTGGAGATAGCAGCAAGGTCAGGAAGCCGGGTCAGAGTAACAGCAGGTGCAAGTTCAGGATCAGGTCACCGGATAACTGCAGATCAGACAGCAAGAGTCTGGACAGAGGAAGCCCCTTTTAGAGGCCACTGGGCGCCAAGGCAGCGTCACTGTGCGCGCGCGTGCGCAATGGAAAACTTCTGTTTACACTTGGAAGCCTACTAGCGGGGATGTGCCCGAGCTTGGTTGTGGGTACCAGAGGCATAAGTCCATGACAGGGACACAGGCTGAATTTGATGGAACAGAGGCTGCATGTAAGGAGGGACTCCGCTGGGGGCACCTGATGTAAGGAGGGACTCCGCTGGGGGCACCTGATGTAAGGAGGGACTCTGCTGTGGGCACCTGATGTAAGGAGGGACTCTGCTGTGGGCACCTGATGTAAGGAGGGACTCTGCTGTGGGCACTTGATGTAAGGAGGGACTCTGCTGTGGGCACCTGATGTAAGGAGGGACTCTGCTGTGGGCACTTGATGTAATGAGGGACTCCGCTGTGGGCACTTGATGTAAGGAGGGACTCCGCTGTGGGCACTTGATGTAAGGAGGGACTCCACTGGGGGCACCTGATGTAAGGAGGGACTCTGCTGTGGGCACTTGATGTAAGGAGGGACTCTGCTGTGGGCACCTGATGTAAGGAGGGACTCTGCTGTGGGCACTTGATGTAATGAGGGACTCCGCTGTGGGCACTTGATGTAAGGAGGGACTCCGCTGTGGGCACTTGATGTAAGGAGGGACTCCGCTGGGGGCACCTGATGTAAGGAGGGACTCTGCTGTGGGCACTTGATGTAAGGAGGGACTCCGCTGGGGGCACCTGATGTAAGGAGGGACTCTGCTGGGGGCACCTGATGGCATCTGGTGGCAGGTGACACACTCGGGGCTCCCACTGATTCTGCATTGAACTATTTAATTTCATATTACACTGTAATAATAGAAATAATGCGCTTCAATCATCCTGATACCACAACAATCATGGTGTCGGGATGATTGAATTGCCAACACCAGATGTTTGGAGGATCTTTATCTGCCGATTTTGTTAAACTTTCTAGAATACACCGATTTCTATTGTGGGGTAGGATCTCGGCCGGCTGTCCCTCCCTCTCCCTCCATCCCTCGTTCATCTCAGATACTAACCACACCACCTTACAGCTACGCCCACTATTTCGCTGAAACCACGCCCATTTCCACCAAGTGGGAGCGGTCAAAACGGAAGGGCCGTGTCTGGCGCCCCCACATCCTAAGACTTCACCAGCCGTCACTGATAGTCTTATTAATAATAAATAATTTCTGTATATAAATAAAGACAGCGAATCATAAAGCTATAAATTGATGTCTGCACATAGTGTATGAGGGTGTGAGGCAGCGCACTGGTCGTGTCTCATTGATCCTCTGACTACAAACACACAGAACAAATTCTGAGCTCTTGGTGGAGTTTTGTGGCTTCAATCTGTAAGAAATCTGGGGGGACATGCTGGACCTTGTAGTTCCATCTTCTCTAGAAGGACCCCCTCCCCCATCTTTACTCGAGGGACCCCCATCTCCACTAGAAGGACCCCCTCCCCCATCTCCACTAGAAGGACCCCCCAGAACAGGTTGTATCAGAACCATCCTGATCACATGAGAACGTCTCCTGTAACTGGCATTGATGCTCTGGATGAGGGGGCGTGTCTTCCTGTTACCATGGAAACTGACTCCGTACCACTCCCTGATCCGTCCACAACTGCATGGCGAGTACACTCATCCCCAAAACCACACAGGGAGGCAATGCTCTGCACAGGGAGGAAATGCTCTGCACAGGGGCACAATGCTCTGTACAGGGAGGCAATGCTCTGCACAGGGAGGAAATGCTCTGCACAGGGAGGAAATGCTCTGTACAGGGAGGAAATGCTCTGCACAGGGGCACAATGCTCTGTACAGGGAGGTAATGCTCTGCACAGGGAGGCAATGCTTTGCACAGGGAGGCAATGCTCTGTACAGGGAGGAAATGCTCTTCAGAGGGAGGCAATGCTCTGCACAGGGAGGCAATGCTCTGTACAGGGAGGCAATGCTCTGTACAGAGAGGAAATGCTCTGCACAGGGGCACAATGGTCTGTACAGGGAGGCAATGCTCTGCACAGGGAGGAAATGCTCTGCACAGGGGCACAATGCTCTGTACAGGGAGGCAATGCTCTGCACAGGGAGGCAATGCTCTGCACAGGGAGGAAATGCTCTGCACAGGGGCACAATGCTCTGTACAGGGAGGCAATGCTCTTCAGAGGGAGGCAATGCTCTGCACAGGGAGGCAATGCTCTGCACAGGGAGGCAATGCTCTGTACAGAGAGGAAATGCTCTGCACAGGGGCACAATGGTCTGTACAGGGAGGCAATGCTCTGCACAGGGAGAAAATGCTCTGCACAGGGGCACAATACTCTGTACAGGGAGGCAATGGTCTACACAGGGAGGCAATGCTTTGCACAGGGAGGCAATGTTTTGCAGAGGGAGGCAATGCTCTGCACAGGGGCACAATACTCTGTACAGGGAGGCAATGCTCTGCACAGGGGCACAATGTTCTGTACAGAGAGGCAATGCTCTGCACAGGGAGGAAATGCTCTGCACAGGGGCACAATACTCTGTACAGGGAGGCAATGCTCTGCACAGGGGCACCATGCTCTGTACAGGGAGGCAATGCTCTGTACAGGGAGGAAATGCTCTGCACAGGGGCACAATACTCTGTAAAGGGAGGCAATGCTCTGCACAGGGAGGCAATGCTTTTCACAGAGAGGCAATGCTCTGTACAGGGAGGCAATGCTCCCCACAGGGACACAATGCTCTGCACAGGGAGGCAATGCTCTGCACAGGGACACAATGCTCTGTACAGGAAGGCAATGCTCTGCACAGGGACACAATGCTCTGCACAGGGAGGCAATGCTCTGCACAGGGAGGCAATGCTCTGCACAGGGACACAATGCTCTGCACAGGGAGGCAATGCTCTGCACAGGGAGGCAATGCTCTGCACAGGGACACAATGCTCTGCACAGGGAGGCAATGCTCTGCACAGGGACACAATGCTCTGCACAGGAAGGCAATGCTCTGCACAGGGACTGAGGGAGTCTGTAAGTCTGGGAGGAGTGAAAGAGATCGGGGTGGCCGGAGATCCCCCATGGAGAGGCCGGGAGCTGTGACTACAGACTGAGTGAGCCAGGAGGGCCGGGAGTTCCAGGAGTTCTGGGAGTTCTTGAAGTTCCGGGAGTTTTCGGAGTTTCGGGATTTTTGGGAGTTCTGGGAGTTCTGGTAACTTTGGGAGTTCTGTGATTTCTAAGAGTTTTGGGAGTTCTGAGAGTCATGGGAGTTCCAGGAGTTCCGGGAGTTCTGGGAGTTCTGGGAGTTCCAGGAGTCTTGGGAATTCTGGGAGTTCTGGGAGTGTTAAGGTATGTACTTACCGAGGCCGAGATGCCGAGAGTGGTTCACCTTTGCGACTTGACGCACTCCACTCCCTGGAGGTGAGACAGGGAGTGGATGGCGAGAAGCGGCACCGGCTACCAGCATGTGGTGGGTACTTGTAGACGGACCGGTAGTGCTGAGTAGACTGAAGAGCAGGCTTCTAGCAGGACCTAGCTGGATCGGTAAAGTTCAAACAGCAAGAGTCAATAGAAGCCGGTGCAGGTTGAGTCCGGGTTGCAATTGCAGAGGTAACAGTCCCGGCTGGGGGTCTAGCACAGCAGAAGGTAACAAGTCCAGAAAATACCGGGAACAAGGCAGGAGTTCAAAGGAAACGTGGAAGTCCAAAGGTACAAGCAGGAGGTCAAGGATTGTAGACAGGCAGCAGATCCGAGTCACAGGCCGAGGGTCAAACACAAGAGAAGGCAGAAGTCCGTATAACAAGCCGAGGGTCAGGTCCAGGAGAGAGATCAGAGGAATCAAGCCAGTCCGGGTCACAAGGAGATTTTCAAGGTAGTTTTCCAGAGTCTTGGGTACACAGCAAAGCTGACAAACCAGCAACTTGTCAGTGCAGCTGGGTTTCTTTAAACGTAGAAGCGCCGTCCCGCGCATACGCCGAAGCGTCATTCCGCCGCGCGTGCGCATTGGGCGCTGATTGGCGCTGTTGGACGGAAGATTTCCCTGACAGGGAGTTTTGGGAGTTCTGGTAGTTCTGGGAGTTCCAGGAGTTTTGGGATTTCCGGGAGTTCCAGGAGTTTTGGGAGTTCTGGGAGTTCCAGGAGTATTGGGAATTCTGGGAGTTCCGGGAGTTCTGGGAGTTCTGGGAATTCTGGGAGTTTCTGGAGTTCTGGTAGTTCAGGGAGTTCCAGGAGTTTTGGGAGTTCTGGGAGTATCGGGAGTTTTCGGAGTTCTGGGAGTTTTTGGAATTCTTGGAGTCTCTGGAGTTTTAGGAGTTCTGGGAGTTTTGGGAGTTCCAGTAGTTCTGGGAGTTTTCAGAGTTCTGGGAGTTCCGGGAGTTCTGGGAGTTCTGGGTCTAAGGGATCCTGACAGGAGCAGTAGAGTTGGCGATGAGTGAGCCAGGCGGCTCTGTATTTTCAATATCTGTTTTGTTAGTGAAAATCCTCTGTGTGGGGTACTCTTGTTTGGACTATGTTTCTGTAAAATAAAAACCATCATTCTTACCGGCATGGACTCACCAAAACACATCTACCACTGGGATATCACCCCCCCATATGGTTCGGTTTTTTGATGGATGGATGGCGGTCACATGGAGGGTACGTGGGCTGATGGCGGTCACATGGAGGGTACGTGGACGGATGGCGGACACATGGAGGGTACGTGGACGGATGTCGGTCACATGGAGGGTACGTGGATGGATGGCGGACACATGGAGGGTACGTGGATGGATGGCGGACACATGGAGGGTACGTGGACGGATGGCGGTCACATGGAGGGTACGTGGATGGATGGCGGTCACATGGAGGGTACGAGGATGGATGGCGGACACATGGAGGGTACGTGGACGGATGGCGGTCACATGGAGGGTACGTGGACGGATGGCGGACACATGGAGGGTACGTGGACGGATGGCGGACACATGGAGGGTACGTGGACGGGTGGCGGACACATGGAGGGTACGTGGACGGATGGCGGACACATGGAGGGTACGTGGACGGATGGCGGACACATGGAGGGTACGTAGACGGATGGCGGACACATGGAGGGTACGTGGACGGATGGCGGACACATGGAGGGTTCGTGGACGGATGGCGGACACATGGAGGGTACGTGGACGGATGGCGGACACATGGAGGGTTCGTGGACGGATGGCGGACACATGGAGGGTTCGTGGACGGATGGTGGACACATGGAGGGTACGTGGATGGATGGCGGACACATGGAGGGTACGTGGACGGATGGTGGACACATGGAGGGTACGTGGACGGATGGCGGACACATGGAGGGTACGTGGACGGATGTCGGTCACATGGAGGGTACGTGGACGGATGGCGGACACATGGAGGGTACGTGGACGGATGGCGGACACATGGAGGGTACGTGGATGGATGGCGGACACATGGAGGGTACGTGGACGGATGGCGGACACATGGAGGGTACGTGGACGGATGGCGGACACATGGAGGGTACGTGGACGGATGGCGGACACATGGAGGGTACGTGGACGGATGGCGGACACATGGAGGGTACGTGGACGGATGTCGGTCACATGGAGGGTATGTGGACGGATGGCGGACACATGGAGGGTACGTGGACGGATGGCGGACACATGGAGGGTTCGTGGATGGATGGCGGACACATGGAGGGTACGTGGACGGATGGCAGTCACATGGAGGGTACGTGGACGGATGGCGGACACATGGAGGGTACGTGGACGGATGGTGGACACATGGAGGGTACGTGGACGGATGTCGGTCACATGGAGGGTACGTGGACGGATGGCGGACACATGGAGGGTACGTGGACGGATGGCGGACACATGGAGGGTACGTGGACAGATGGCGGACACATGGAGGGTACGTGGACGGATGGCGGACACATGGAGGGTACGTGGACGGATGGCGGACACATGGAGGGTACGTGGACAGATGGCGGACACATGGAGGGTACGTGGACGGATGGCGGACACATGGAGGGTACGTGGACGGATGGCGGACACATGGAGGGTACGTGGACGGATGGTGGACACATGGAGGGTACGTGGACGGATGGCGGACACATGGAGGGCACGTGGACGGATGGCGGACACATGGAGGGTACGTGGACGGATGTCGGTCACATGGAGGGTACGTGGACGGATGGCGGACACATGGAGGGTACGTGGACGGATGGCGGACACATGGAGGGTATGTGGACGGATGGCGGACACATGGAGGGTACGTGGACGGATGGCGGACACATGGAGGGTACGTGGACGGATGGCGGACACATGGAGGGTACGTGGACGGATGGCGGACACATGGAGGGTACGTGGACGGATGTCGGTCACATGGAGGGTATGTGGACGGATGGCGGACACATGGAGGGTACGTGGACGGATGGCGGACACATGGAGGGTTCGTGGATGGATGGCGGACACATGGAGGGTACGTGGACGGATGGCAGTCACATGGAGGGTACGTGGACGGATGGCGGACACATGGAGCGTACGTGGACGGATGGTGGACACATGGAGGGTACGTGGACGGATGTCGGTCACATGGAGGGTACGTGGACGGATGGCGGACACATGGAGGGTACGTGGACGGATGGCGGACACATGGAGGGTACGTGGACAGATGGCGGACACATGGAGGGTACGTGGACGGATGGCGGACACATGGAGGGTACGTGGACGGATGGCGGACACATGGAGGGTACGTGGACAGATGGCGGACACATGGAGGGTACGTGGACGGATGGCGGACACATGGAGGGTACGTGGACGGATGGCGGACACATGGAGGGTACGTGGACGGATGGTGGACACATGGAGGGTACGTGGACGGATGGCGGACACATGGAGGGTACGTGGACAGATGGCGGACACATGGAGGGTACGTGGACGGATGGCGGACACATGGAGGGTACGTGGACGGATGGCAGTCACATGGATAAGCACAGATCTGTGGCGGAGTGCTGAGGAGGTCAATGAGAAGGTTTCCTTGTGAAGGTTCTCAGACACATTCTCGCCGGGTCCAAACAATGGACGATGATGGGGACACATGGAGGGTACGTGGACGGATGGCGGACACATGGAAGGTTCGTGAACGGATGGCGGACACATGGAGGGTACGTGGACAGATGGCGGACACATGGAGGGTACGTGGACGGATGGCGGACACATGGAGGGTACGTGGACGGATGGCGGACACATGGAGGGTACGTGGACAGATGGCGGACACATGGAGGGTACGTGGACGGATGGCGGACACATGGAGGGTACGTGGACGGATGGCGGTCACATGGAGGGTACGTGGACGGATGGCGGACACATGGAGGGTACGTGGACGGATGGCGGTCACATGGAGGGTACGTGGACGGATGTCGGTCACATGGAGGGTACGTGGACGGATGGCGGACACATGGAGGGTACGTGGACGGATGGCGGACACATGGAGGGTACGTGGACGGATGGCGGACACATGGAGGGTACGTGGACGGATGGCGGACACATGGAGGGTACGTGGACGGATGGCGGACACATGGAGGGTACGTGGACGGATGTCGGTCACATGGAGGGTATGTGGACGGATGGCGGACACATGGAGGGTACGTGGACGGATGGCGGACACATGGAGGGTTCGTGGATGGATGGCGGACACATGGAGGGTACGTGGACGGATGGCAGTCACATGGAGGGTACGTGGACGGATGGCGGACACATGGAGGGTTCGTGGACGGATGGTGGACACATGGAGGGTACGTGGACGGATGTCGGTCACATGGAGGGTACGTGGACGGATGGCGGACACATGGAGGGTACGTGGACGGATGGCGGACACATGGAGGGTACGTGGACAGATGGCGGACACATGGAGGGTACGTGGACGGATGGCGGACACATGAAGGGTACGTGGACGGATGGCGGACACATGGAGGGTACGTGGACGGATGGTGGACACATGGAGGGTACGTGGACGGATGGCGGACACATGGAGGGTACGTGGACGGATGGTGGACACATGGAGGGTACGTGGACGGATGGCGGACACATGGAGGGTACGTGGACGGATGGCGGACACATGGAGGGTACGTGGACGGATGGCGGACACATGGAGGGTACGTGGACGGATGTCGGTCACATGGATAAGCACAGATCTGTGGCGGAGTGCTGAGGAGGTCAATGAGAAGGTTTCCTTGTGAAGGTTCTCAGACACATTCTCGCCGGGTCCAAACAATGGACGATGATGGGATATTGATCTCTCATCTGCAGGAAGAGCTCCTCGGTCTTTCTTCTTTGACGCGCTCCTCATGTTGGCGCATTTCGGGTCCTGCTGCCCTCAGCAAGTCCTGGACAAGCTCACAAATTGCCGTCATTAACCCCTCGTCCCCGGAACACGCCGGAACACGCCGGGACTTCACCGGCCTTTCTTCACATAACACAATAAAGACGATGAATCACCGGAAAACATCGCGCTGTGTGATGAAAAGCCGCGGTCAGAGCCAGAAAACCTTCTCCGTTATAATAATCGCCGCCCGTGAAATCGTTCCCCCGGAGGTGCCGCGTCCTTCGCTCTCCATGGCGGCCATGTCCAATTTGTGACCACCTTTTCTGAGCCTGCAGTGATGTGGGGACCCCGAGGACTTGGATCAGGACAATATTCAGAGATAACTTGGTAAACATTAGTAAGGGGGGGAGGGGGAATGTTAATAGAGACAGGGGCCTCCTCCCCACAACCCTGGATGGTGGTTGGGGGGGGGGCGGGGGGCTTATCAGAATCTGGAATAAATAAACTAAGGGGCGGGGTCACCCATTGACATTGCCGAGTGCCCCGCCCCTTAGTTTATTTAGTGCCTGGAGGGGGCGGAGCTGTCAGGTGGGCGGGAACCAGCGTCCGGTGAGGATTTATCGTGATTGGAGGTAATTCGGGGGACATTGATTTTGTTTTTATTAATAAAGGAATTGGCAACAACTGTCTCTGTGTTATTATTGAGTTTTGACGCCCCCCCCCCATACACATACACATGGGGGGGGGGCTGGGATCTGGGGGCCTCCTTGTTCTGATAAGCCTCCCACCCGCAGACCAGAGGAGCTTACACTCTAATGTCCCCGCCCCCACAGTCACTCGTGTACAGTGGAGCTCGTACAGGAAAGCCATGTAGAGGGCTACAATGTTAATTATTGATCATTGATTGATTATTCTCTCACAGATCATAAAGTGTCGCTGAGAAAATCTTTGTGATGTTTTGTGGACAGGAAAGGACACTTGTTACATTTTACTTTCCTTCTGCTGCAATCTTTACTAGAGCTGTGGCGCCCCCTAGAGGCCAGCAGAGGGAATCACCATGGAGGAGTCTTATATAACAAACTGCAGGATATTCAGAGCTCAGATTCTCTCTGCAGACACGCAATGGAATTATGGGTAAAAAACATTCGATGTCGGCTCGAAGGACACACGTTTTTCAGAGTTTTATTATCTGTTGATTTTCCCAGTAACTCTTCTTTCCTCAACAGCGTTGTCACCTGCGGTCAGGGGATGTGGGAGGGGCATGTACAGTCGTTTGTGAATAGAATGGATTTATATATTTATATGTACATCCATAGAACCTGCGTGTAAATCTGTGTGAATGGGCGAGATCGAATGTTCTTAGGCTATGATCTCTACAAGGCAAAGAGTGAATGTTAAAAATACCACATTATGGCCACTAGATGGCGCTGACTATCATAGGAAATAAGTATTCTCATCAGCACCATCTAGTGGCCATATTGCGGCATTTTCCACATTCCCACATTTGAACTGCAGAGAACATTTTATTTTGCCCCATTTGCACAGAATGAATTTACATGTTTCTCAATGCAAAACACTCACCCTGTGACCATTGTCTTCCTCAATGAATGAACCTGTTAGTCTTCCAGAGCAAAGATGCCAAACTGCCCCCCTCCCCTGTGATGTGCACCCCCTCCCCTGTAATGTGCACCCCCTCCTCTGTCATGTGTACCCCTTCCTCTGTCATGTGTACCCCTTCCTCTGTCATGTGCACCCCCCTCTGTGATGTGTACCCCCTCCTCTGTGATGTTTACCCCCTCCTCTGTGATGTGCACCCCCCTCTGTGATGTGTACCCCCTCCCCTGTGGTGTGTACCCCTCCTCTGTGATGTGCACCCCCTCCCCTATGGTGTGTACCCCTCCTCTGTGATGTGCACCCCCTCCCCTGTGATGTGTACCCCCTCCTCTGTGATGTGCACCCCCCTCTGTGATGTGTACCCCCTCCTCTGTGATGTGCACCCCCTCCCCTGTGGTGTGTACCCCTCCTTTGTGGTGTGCACCCCCTCCTCTGTCATGTGTACCCCCTCCTCTGTGATGTGCACCCCCCTCTGTGATGTGTACCCCCTCCTCTGTGATGTGCACCCCCTCCCCTGTGGTGTGTACCCCTCCTCTGTGATGTGCACCCCCTCCCCTGTGATGTGTACCCCCTCCTCTGTGATGTGCACCCCCTCCCCTGTCATGTGTACCCCCTCCTCTGTGATGTGTACCCCCTCCCCTGTGATGTGTACCCCCTCCTCTGTGATGTGCACCCCCTCCCCTGTGATATGCACCCCCTCCTTTATGATGTGCAACCCCTCCCCTGTGATGTGTACCCCCTCCTCTGTGATGTGCACCCCCTCCTCTGAGATGTGCACCCCCTCCCCTGTGATGTTTACCTCCCTCTGTGATGTATACCCCCTCCCCTGTGGTGTGTACCCCTCCTCTGTGATGTGCACCCCCTCCCCTGTGATGTGTACCCCCTCCTCTGTGATGTGCACCCCCTCCTCTGTGATGTGCACCCCCTCCCCTGTCATGTGTACCCCCTCCTCTGTGATGTGTACCCCCTCCCCTGTGATGTGTACCCCCTCCTCTGTGATGTGCACCCCCTCCCCTGTGATATGCACCCCCTCCTTTATGATGTGCAACCCCTCCCCTGTGATGTGTACCCCCTCCCCTGTGATGTGCACCCCCTCCCCTGTGATGTGCACCCCCTCCTCTGTGATGTTTACCTCCCTCTGTGATGTATACCCCCTCCTCTGTGATGTGCACCCCCTCCCCTGTCATGTGTACCCCCTCCTCTGTGATGTGCACCCCCCTTCTCTGTGATGTGCACCCCCTTCTCTGTGATGTGCACCCCCTCCTCTGTGATGTGCACCCCCTCCCCTGTGATGTGTACCCCCTCCTCTGTGATGTGCACCCCCTCCCCTGTGATGTGCACCCCCTTCCTCTGTCATGTGTACCCCTTCCTCTGTCATGTGTACCCCCCTCCTCTGGGATGTTTACCCCCCTCTGTGATGTGTACCCCCTCCTCTGTCATGTGTACCCCCTCCCCTGTAATGTGTACCCCCTCCTCTGAGATGTGCACCCCCTCCTCTGTGATGTGCACCCCCTCCCCTGTAATGTGTACCCCCTCCTCTGAGATGTGCACCCCCTCCTCTGTGATGTGCACCCCCTCCCCTGTGATGTGCACCCCCTCCCCTGTAATGTGTACCCCCTCCTCTGAGATGTGCACCCCCTCCTCTGTGATGTGTACCCCCTCCCCTGTGATGTGCACCCCCTCCTCTGTGATGTGCACCCCCTCCCCTGTGGTGTGTACCCCTCCTCTGTGATGTGCACCCCTCCTCTGAGATGTGCACCCCCTCCTCTGTGATGTGCACCCCCTCCCCTGTGATGTGCACCCCCTCCTCTGTGATGTGCACCCCCTCCTCTGTGATGTGCACCTCCTTCCTCTGTGGAACCAGAACAGTAGGCGCATAGTCCCAGCAGCAGAAGGCGGAGCCAGAGAAGTAGGCGCAAAGTCCCAGCAGCAGAAGGAGGCGGAGCCAGAACAGTAGGGCGGGACATTAACTAGAGTGCAAGCTGCGTGCACCACATTTCTTCTCTATCCCAAAGTGTTCTTCTGACTCATTTTCCAGGGTTGGGAGTTTCTGGATCTTCTATTAAGGAACCTGAAATGGAACCAAATCCCATCTTTATGCTCAGGAAGGTAATCCCATGTAACAATCTCTATGGCTGGAGTCCCTGCCTTCCTCAGAGCCCTCAGCTGCGGATTTCTCACTCATCGTTGTACTCAGGAGGCCTCGGGCTCTTTATGACTTCTCACGTTTGAAAACAAATTAAGATGCAATCTGCATAAGTCTTAAGCTTCTCTAACAAAGACGGATGAATTAATTAGAACCTGTTCTCGATTGCTTGTTATGTCTCAATGACTCCGAGTCACATCCACCACCATAGAGGGTGATTCATCAGTCTACCACAGTCATGGCATCTGGAGGGGGCCCCCGAGCAACTGAGGAACTACAAGTCTCAGCATGCCATGTCAAAGGGGCAGAGAGACGATATAAACCCACAGACTCCATATGAAAAGAAACGATCCAGAAAGCCATAAATGATCGGCTGTGCTGAGAGAAATATTGAAGAGGAAGCCTTTTAATGTCCAGCTGATGATGGACTACAAGTCCCATCATTCCCTGCCAGCTGCTAATAATTCTATTCATCTATTTACCACCAAAGGCAGAGATAGAGTTGTCTCCCGTAATCGTATTCACACATTGTCACAATATTTTAGGCCAAGTTCCCGTGTTATTCTCTCTATGACCAAAGTTTTATAGATTCCCGAGCGCCCCACCCCCATTCCAAAACCACGGCCAGGAATATGGAGTGTCCTCCCATCCCCCACTCTTCTGGGAAGACTTTCCACAAGATTTTAGAGGGTGTCGGTGGAAATGTGTGGTCAGGTGATTGGTAGGGATGGGATCAGGTGATCGGTAGGGATGAGGTCGGGTGATCAGTAGGGATGAGGTCAGGTGATCGGTAAGGATGAGGTCGGGTGATCTGTAGGGATGGGGTCAGGTGATCGGTAGGGATGAGGTCAGGTGATCGGTAGGGATGAGGTCAGGTGATCAGTAGGGATGAGGTCAGGTGATCGGTAGGGATGAGATCAGGTGATCGGTAGGGATGAGGTCAGGTGATCGGTAGGGATGAGGTCAGGTGATCAGTAGGGATGAGGTCAGGTGATCGGTAGGGATAAGGTCAGGTGATCGGTAGGGATGTGGTCAGGGGATCAGTAGGGATGAGGTCAGGTGATAGGTAGGGATGAGGTCAGGTGATCAGTAGGGATGAGGTCAGGTGATCGGTAGGGGGGAGGTCAGGTGATCGGTAGGGATGAGGTCAGGTGATCGGTAGGGATAAGGTCGGGTGATCAGTAGGGATGAGGTCGGGTGATCGGTAGGGATAAGGTCAGGTGATCGGTAGGGATGAGGTCGGGTGATCGGTAGGGATGAGATCGGGTGATCGGTAGGGATGAGGTCGGGTGATCGGTAGGGATGAGGTCGGGTGATCGGTAGGGATGAGGTCAGGTGATCCGTAGGGATGAGGTCGGGTGATCAGTAGGGATGAGGTCAGGTGATCGGTAGGGATGAGGTCAGGTGATCTGTAGGGATGAGGTCAGGTGATCGGTAGGGATGAGGTCAGGTGATCGGTAGGGATGAGGTCAGGTGATCGGTAGGGATGAGGTCAGGTGATCGGTAGGGATGAGGTCAGGTGATCAGTAGGGATGAGGTCAGGTGATCAGTAGGGATGAGGTCAGGTGATCGGTAGGGATGAGGTCAGGTGATCGGTAGGGATGAGGTCGGGTGATCGGTAGGGATGAGGTCCGGTGATCGGTAGGGATGAGGTCGGGTGATCAGTAGGGATGAGGTCAGGTGGTCAGTAGGGATGAGGTCAGGGGATCAGTAGGGATGAGGTCAGGTGATCAGTAGGGATGAGGTCAGGTGATCGGTAGGGATGAGGTCAGGGGATCGGTAGGGATGAGGTTAGGTGATCGGTAGGGATGAGATCAGGTGATCGGTAGGGATGAGATCAGGTGATCAGTAGGGATGAGGTCAGGGGATCGGTAGGGATGAGGTTAGGTGATCGGTAGGGATGAGATCAGGTGATCGGTAGGGATGAGATCAGGTGATCAGTAGGGATGAGGTCAGGTGATCGGTAGGGATGAGGTCAGGTGATCAGTAGGGATGAGGTCAGGTGATCGGTAGGGATGAGGTCAGGTGATCGGTAGGGATGAGGTCAGGTAATCGGTAGGGATGAGGTCAGGTAATCGGTAGGGATGAGGTCAGGGGATCGGTAGGGATGAGGTTAGGTGATCGGTAGGGATGAGGTCAGGTGATCAGTAGGGATGAGATCAGATGATCGGTAGGGATGAGATCAGGTGATCAGTAGGGATGAGGTCAGGTGATCGGTAGGGATGAGGTCGGGTGATCGGGAGGGATGAGGTTAGGTGATCGGTAGGGATGAGGTCAGGTGATCGGTAGGGATGAGGTCAGGTGATCGGTAGGGATGAGGTCAGGTGATCAGTAGGGATGAGGTCAGGTGATCGGTAGGGATAAGGTCAGTTGATCAGTAGGGATGAGGTCAGGTGATTGGTAGGGATGAGGTCAGGTGATCGGTAGGGATAAGGTCAGGTGATCAGTAGGGATGAGGTCGGGTGATCGGTAGGGATGAGGTCAGGACTCTGTACAGGACACTCAAGCTCCTCCACACCAAACTGGTCCCACCATGTCTCTATGGAGTTGGCTTTGGACACAGTGAGGGGGGAGGGGCAGTCATGGGGGAACAGAAAAGGGTCTTCACCAAACTGTTACCACAAGGCTGGAAGATCACAATTGTCTCCAATGTCTTTGTATGATGGAGGATCACCGGGACCCCCCACTGGAGACCCCTGAACCCCATCATTGGGAGGACTGTCTACAGACACGTGTCCATATAGTGGGTGTCATGGTTGGTTGAGTTTGTTGACTCTCATCCCCCAAATCTTTGATCCAATAAAAGGTTCTGGAGATGCACCAATCAGAGTGTCTGCTGACATCGGGGCCCATTCCGCCTCATTGTCTTCCACCCGGGGCGAGACGGACTCTTCTGCATCCAACTACATACAAGATTTCCTCCTCCACCTTCTGAGTAGTGATGAGCCGAACACCCCCGGGTTCGGTTCGCACCAGAACCCGCGAACGGACCGAAAGTTCGTACGAACATTAGAACCCTATTAAATACAATGGATGCGAACGTTCGAATTCTAAAGTGCTAATTATAACGACTATTATCCATGTTATTGTCCGAAACAGAGTTTGGGAACCCGGGTTCTGCACCAGGGGACATGTATCAATGCAAAAAGAAGTTTTAAAAACGGTCGTTTTTCGGGAGCAGTCATTTTAATGATGCATAAAGTGAAAAAAAAAAAGTCAAATATTCCTTTAAATATCGTACCTGGGGGTTGTCTAAAGTATGCCTGTGAAGTGCCACGTGTTTCCCGTGTTTAGAACTGTCCCTGCACAAAATGACATTTCTAAAGGAAAAAAAAGCCATTTAAAACTGCTTGCGGCTTTAATGTAATGTCTGGTCCCGGTAATATGGATGAAATTCTTTAAGAAAAATGGCATAGCTACCCCATGACCCCCCCCCCCCCCTACCCCAGCCCATTACCAGCCCCTTTGGGTCTTGTATGGATATTAAGGGGAACCCCGCACATAAAATAAAAAAGGCCCTATATACTCTGAACAGCCGTATACAGGCGGTGCATACAAGACAGGGACTGTAGGTTTGTTCTTATGTAGAATGTGTTTGTAATTTTGAACAGGTACATTGTTGAAGTGTAGCTCCAGCCCAAAAATCTATTTTTAAACTTTTTGGAAAACATAGGTAAGGGTTATCACCCCTGTAACATTTGTTTTGCTGTCTGTGCCCCTGTTCAGAACATTTCACCTCACTTTCCGTCCCAATGACAACTGTTTTTGAAATGTGGTGTTTTTCTTGAAACAAGGATTGCTGATAAAGCATCAGTACAGAGGAGACACCTTTCTCCCATATTTATTCTTACAGGAGAGAATTTTCCTTTCTAGGGGTAGATTTCCTCTCACTTCCTGTTGTCTTCTTTCGTTTGCAAGTAGGAGTCGTTTGTAAGTTGGATGTTTGAAAGTAGGGACCTGCCGTATATACTCTGCAGAAATAGGCCCCTTAGTTGTTGGTGTTGGCACAACACTGTAAGCACTCACAGTTACTCTTGGTTGGTGCTGGAACGCCCTGCTGTCAACTATTATATCAGGAATTGTAATTACATATAATTGTTGAACAGTGGTAGTAAAAATTGGGCCTTTGATGGTGGTGCTGGTGCCACAACACTGTAAGCCCTGACAGTTACTCTTGGTGGGTGCAGCAATGGGCCCTGCTGTGAATTATTAGATCAAGAATTGTAATTGCATGCCCCTTTTGAACAGGGGCTGAAAAATTGGGCCTTTTGTGGTGGTGGTGGTGGTGGTGGTGTTGCCACAACACTGTAAGCCCTCAGAGTTACTCTTGGTGGGTGCAGGAATGGGCCCTGCTGTGAATTATTAGATCAAGAATTGTAATTACATGCCCCTTTTGAACAGGGGCTGAAAAATTGGGCCTTTCGTGGTGGTGGTGGTGGTGGCGTTGCCACAACACTGTAAGCCCTCAGAGTTACTCTTGCTTGGTGGGTGCAGGAATGGGCCCTGCTGTGAATTATTAGATCAATAATTGTAATTACATGCCCCTTTTGAACAGGGGCTGAAAAATTGGGCCTTAGGCACTGGTGCCACAACACTGCAACCCCTCACAGATACTGTACTTGGAGCACAGCAATGAGCCCTGTTGCAAAGTATTGCTTCAAAAATTGTAATTACACGCCCCTGTTAAACAGGGGCTGAAAAATTGGGCCTTAGGCACTGGTGGCACAACACTGCAACCCCTCACAGATACTGTACTTGGAGCACAGCAATGAGCCCTGTTGCAAAGTATTGCTTCAAAAATTGTAATTACACGCCCCTGTTAAACAGGGGCTGAAAAATTGGGCGTTAGGCACTGGTGGCGGCACCCATAAACAAAAATGATCTTCCAAGCTATCATCATCAATCGTATCATTGAGGACTCGGAGGAGGAGGATAGCCAGTCAACATAACAGCACAGGCACTCAGCATCAGCATCAGTCTTGAAGGGATGTGACATGTTAAAATCAATTAGTCTGTTATATCAGCATCAGGTGTGTGGTAGCTGGTGGTGATCCAAGACTGGTTCATCTTGATGAAAGTCAGTCGATCAACCGAGTCGGTGGACAGGCGCACCCTGTGATCCATGACAAATCCTCCAGCAGCACTGAATGTGCGTTCCGAAAGAACGCTGGATGCAGGACAGGCCAGTAGCTCAATTGCATACTGTGCAAGCTCTGGCCAGTGATCCATCCTCAAGACCCAGTAAGCCAGAGGATTTTCGGTGGGGAAGGTGTCCAAGTCTGACCTTGCCCCTAGATATTCCTGCACCATGTTTATCAGACGCTGGCGATGGTTGCTGGAACCGATCATACTTTGGGGCTGCGGACTAAAGAATTGTCTGAACGCATCGGTCAGACGGCCACCTTCCCCACCGCTCCTTCTTTGACTGGCCGAAGCCTCAGCAACTCGTTGTCCAGGACCAGGAGTTTGTAACCTCCCAGTCTCTGGGAACGCGTTGCACAGACCTTTCTGCAAGGCCTCCCGGAGTTGTCTCATCCTCTGCTCCCTCTGCGACGGTAACATAAGGTCCGCAACCTTACCCTTGTACCGTGGATCAAGGAGAGTGGCCAGCCAGTAATGGTCCCTCTCCTTGATCCGAAGAATACGAGGATCCTTCCGCAGACTTTGCAGGATCAGGGAGGCCATGCAGCGTAGGTTTGCTGAGGCATTCGCTCCGGAGTCCTCTGGGTCACTAAGGACGACATGATCCGCAGCCACCTCCTCCCAGCCACGTACAAGTCCACTGGTTTCTTGGGACTGTAAGTCATCCCTAAAAGACTGCTGCTGATGATGCTGAGTGCCAGCCTCCACCTCCATGCTGACACAATCCTCCTCCTCCTCCTCCTCCTCCTCCTCCTCCTCCTCCTCTTCCTGTGCGATGGGTGGGACAGAAGGAACACTGTCTGGGTAAAGGGGGCCTTGAGAGGCAAGGAAGTCCTCCTCTTCCTGCCTCTGTTCTGCCTCAAGTGCCCTGTCCATTATTCCACGCAGCGTGTGCTCCAACAGGTGGACAAGAGGTACAGTGTCACTGATGCATGCACTGTCACTGCTCACCATCCTCGTGGCCTCCTCAAATGGTGCCAGGACAGTGCATGCATCCCTGATCATGCCCCACTGGCGTGGAGAAAAAAAACCAAGCTCCCCTGACCCTGTCCTGGTGCCGTAGTCGCACAGGTACTCATTGATGGCCCTCTGCTGCGTGTGCAGCCGCTGCAGCATGGCCAACGTTGAGTTCCACCTGGTGGGCATGTCACATATAAGGCGGTTCTTGGGCAGGTTCAACTCCTTTTGCAGCTCAGCCAGGCGAGCACTGGCATTATAAGATCTGCGGAAATGCACACAGACTTTCCTGGCCTGCCTCAGGACATCCTGTAAGCCCGGGTACCTGCCCAAGAACCGCTGCACCACCAGGTTAAGGACGTGAGCCACACAGGGCACATGGGTCAGTTGTCCCTGTCGGAGGGCGGAGAGGAGGTTGGTGCCATTGTCGCAAACCACCATTCCTGGCTTAAGCTGGCGTGGCGTCAACCACCTCTCGGCCTGGCCCTGCAGAGCAGACAGGACCTCTGCCCCAGTGTGGCTTCTGTCCCCCAAACACACCAGCGCAAGCACGGCATGGCATCTTTTTGCCTGCGTACTTGCGTAGCCCCGTGAACGGCTACGGAGCACCGCTGGTTCATAGGACAAACCACAGGAAGAGGCCATGGAGGAAGAAGAAGAGGAGGGGGTGGAGGAGAGAGGTGTGTCACAACCAGTAGTAGCATTTTGGAGGCGTGGCGGTGGGACAACCTCCAACACTACTGCACCTTGTCCTGCATCCTTCCCAGCTGCCAAAAGAGTGACCCAATGGGCCGTGAAAGAAAGGTAACGTCCCTGTCCATGCCTGCTGGACCATGAGTCAGCGGTAATATGCACCTTACCGCTGACCGCCCTGTCCAGCGAGGCCAAGACATTGCCTTCCACATGCCGGTAGAGAGCCGGAATAGCCTTCCGTGAGAAAAAGTGGCGTTTGGGATCCTGCCACTGAGGAACCGCACATTGCACAAACTCACGGAAGGGGGCCGAGTCTACCAACTGAAAAGGCAGCAGTTGAAGCGCTAGCAATTTAGCCAAGCTAGCATTCAACCGCTGGGCATGTGGATGGCTGGGAGTGAACTTCTTTCGACGGTCCAGCAGCTGGAGCAGGGAAATTTGCCTGCTAGAATCGGACGTCGGTGTACTGCTAGCAGAGTGGCCGCAAGTACTTGGCTGTGACACACCTAATTCTACACCTTCATTCCTCTCAGTGCATGTTTCAGAGAGGACTGAAGTTATAGTGGGGTTGGAGATCCCAGCTGATGCGGTGCAAGGAGAGGTCCGCTTTGTTCTTTGGTGTGGGTCTTTGAGGTAGGCTTGCCAACGAGCTGCATGGCAGGTCAACATATGTCTGGTCAGGCATGTGGTACCCAAGCGGCTGATGTTTTGGCCACGCGATATACGCTTGAGACATATGTTGCAAACAGCAGCTGTGCGATCTGATGCACTAGCCTCAAAAAAGGCCCACACCAAAGAACTTTTTGAATGACGGGCAGAGGCAGCGCCCTGCACAGGCGGAGCTCTGCGGTGTGATTCCGTCGGTGTACTGCCCTTACGCTGGCCACCAAAGGGCATCCTGCCTCGTTGGAGATGTGCCTCCTCCTCATCCTCCTCCTCCTCCTCTCTCCTATTAGGCACCCACGTGGAGTCAGTGACCTCATCATCACCTCCCTCCTCATCACTGGAGCCAATCTGGCAGTATGCTGCAGCTGCTGGAACATGACTGCCAGATTGGTGTCCTTCTTGAGCATCCCCTCTGTCTGCTCTCACGCTACTGCCTTCCTCTAGCTGGGTTTCATCATCAGACCCTTCGAAACGCTGGGCATCCTCCTGGAGCATGTACCCAACACTGTGCTGAAACAGTTCGGGGGACTCCTCAGGAGGAGGACATGGTGGGTCTAGGGAAGGAGTGACTGATGATGAGTCTGACATTGATACCAGGGAAGAGGACGCTTTGGCAGCTGCTTTTCCAGTACCCTGAGCCTGGGTGAGAGAGGATGAGGAGGAGGAGGAGGGCTTGGTCATCCACTCTACCAAGTCTTCGGCATGATGTGGCTCAACATGTCCAGCTGCCGAAAAGAAGGACAAGCGTGTCCCATGGCCATGTGCTGATGACAATGCACCGCGTCCACGACCAGCACTGTTGCCCCCAGACACAGAGCCTGCTTGCCCTCTTTTATTGCCTCCTGACTGTCTGCCTCTCCTTGTTTGCCTTCCAGACATTCTAATAGATGGCCTGCAGGGAGATGGGAAAAAAGCAATAAGGGCTACCTTCAGGTGTCCTTCTCTGTCCCTTGAAACAAGGACTTTGACAGTGAAAGAAACTGACACACTCTCCCTACCTACAGTTTTCTGTCCCTAGAAAAAATGTTTTTTTTAAGCACAATTTAGCACAAGGAGAATTCACTCACTGTCCTTCCATGTCCCTGGAAACAAGGACTTTGACAGTGAAAGAAACTGACACACTCTCCCTACCTACAGTTTTCTGTCCCTAGAAAAAATGTTTTTTTTAAGCACAATTTAGCACAAGGAGAATTCACTCACTGTCCTTCCAGGTCCCTGGAAACAAGGACTTTGACAGTGAAAGAAACTGACACACTCTCCCTACCTACAGTTTTCTGTCCCTAGAAAAAATGTTTTTTTTAAGCACAATTTAGCACAAGGAGAATTCACTCACTGTCCTTCCAGGTCCCTGGAAACAAGGACTTTGACAGTGAAAGAAACTGACACTCTCCCTACCTACAGTTTTCTGTCCCTAGAAAAAATGTTTTTTTTAAGCACAATTTAGCACAAGGAGAATTCACTCACTGTCCTTCCAGGTCCCTGGAAACAAGGACTTTGACAGTGAAAGAAACTGACACTCTCCCTACCTACAGTTTTCTGTCCCTAGAAAAAATGTTTTTTTTAAGCACACTATAGCACAAGCACAAAACACACTGACACTCTCCCTACCTATCCTTCTCTTTCCCTAAACTAAAGGAATCCAGGTTAAGCAAGAAAGAAATAAAAGTCACTGTCCCTGCCTATGCTGCTCTATCCCTGCTCCGGAACACACTACACTAGGCCGCCGTGCTGGCGGCCTTTTATAGTGTGGGGCGTGTACTAAACACCCTCAGCAATAATTGGCCACAGGCATCCTGCCTGTGGCCAATCATTGCTCTCCTCGCTGCCGGCGCTGTGATTGGCCAAGCATGCGGGGTCACAGTGCATGCTTGGCCAATCACAGCGCCTGGATGACACTGCGATGGCGTAGTGCATTGTGGGCCGTTCGCGTCACTCGAATTTGGCACGAACGGCCCAAATCGTTCGATCTTCGTCGAACGATCGAACAGCCGATGTTCGAGTCGAACGTATGTTCGACTCGAACACGAAGCTCATCCCTACCCAGTAAGCCAGAGGATTTTCGGTGGGGAAGGTGTCCAAGTCTGACCTTGCCCCTAGATATTCCTGCACCATGTTTATCAGACGCTGGCGATGGTTGCTGGAACCGATCATACTTTGGGGCTGCGGACTAAAGAATTGTCTGAACGCATCGGTCAGACGGCCACCTTCCCCACCGCTCCTTCTTTGACTGGCCGAAGCCTCAGCAACTCGTTGTCCAGGACCAGGAGTTTGTAACCTCCCAGTCTCTGGGAACGCGTTGCACAGACCTTTCTGCAAGGCCTCCCGGAGTTGTCTCATCCTCTGCTCCCTCTGCGACGGTAACATAAGGTCCGCAACCTTACCCTTGTACCGTGGATCAAGGAGAGTGGCCAGCCAGTAATGGTCCCTCTCCTTGATCCGAAGAATACGAGGATCCTTCCGCAGACTTTGCAGGATCAGGGAGGCCATGCAGCGTAGGTTTGCTGAGGCATTCGCTCCGGAGTCCTCTGGGTCACTAAGGACGACATGATCCGCAGCCACCTCCTCCCAGCCACGTACAAGTCCACTGGTTTCTTGGGACTGTAAATCATCCCTAAAAGACTGCTGCTGATGATGCTGAGTGCCAGCCTCCACCTCCATGCTGACACAATCCTCCTCCTCCTCCTCCTCTTCCTCCTCTTCCTGTGCGATGGGTGGGACAGAAGGAACACTGTCTGGGTAAAGGGGGCCTTGAGAGGCAAGGAAGTCCTCCTCTTCCTGCCTCTGTTCTGCCTCAAGTGCCCTGTCCATTATTCCACGCAGCGTGTGCTCCAACAGGTGGACAAGAGGTACAGTGTCACTGATGCATGCACTGTCACTGCTCACCATCCTCGTGGCCTCCTCAAATGGTGCCAGGACAGTGCATGCATCCCTGATCATGCCCCACTGGCGTGGAGAAAAAAAACCAAGCTCCCCTGACCCTGTCCTGGTGCCGTAGTCGCACAGGTACTCATTGATGGCCCTCTGCTGCGTGTGCAGCCGCTGCAGCATGGCCAACGTTGAGTTCCACCTGGTGGGCATGTCACATATAAGGCGGTTCTTGGGCAGGTTCAACTCCTTTTGCAGCTCAGCCAGGCGAGCACTGGCATTATAAGATCTGCGGAAATGCACACAGACTTTCCTGGCCTGCCTCAGGACATCCTGTAAGCCCGGGTACCTGCCCAAGAACCGCTGCACCACCAGGTTAAGGACGTGAGCCACACAGGGCACATGGGTCAGTTGTCCCTGTCGGAGGGCGGAGAGGAGGTTGGTGCCATTGTCGCAAACCACCATTCCTGGCTTAAGCTGGCGTGGCGTCAACCACCTCTCGGCCTGGCCCTGCAGAGCAGACAGGACCTCTGCCCCAGTGTGGCTTCTGTCCCCCAAACACACCAGCGCAAGCACGGCATGGCATCTTTTTGCCTGCGTACTTGCGTAGCCCCTTGAACGGCTACGGAGCACCGCTGGTTCATAGGACAAACCACAGGAAGAGGCCATGGAGGAAGAAGAAGAGGAGGGGGTGGAGGACAGAGGTGTGTCACAACCACTAGTAGCATTTTGGAGGCGTGGCGGGGGAATAACCTCCAACACTACTGCACCTTGTCCTGCATCCTTCCCAGCTGCCAAAAGAGTGACCCAATGGGCCGTGAAAGAAAGGTAACGTCCCTGTCCATGCCTGCTGGACCATGAGTCAGCGGTAATATGCACCTTACCGCTGACCGCCCTGTCCAGCGAGGCCAAGACATTGCCTTCCACATGCCGGTAGAGAGCCGGAATCGCCTTCCGTGCGAAAAAGTGGCGTTTGGGAACCTGCCACTGAGGAACCGCACATTGCACAAACTCACGGAAGGGGGCCGAGTCTACCAACTGAAAAGGCAGCAGTTGAAGCGCTAGCAATTTAGCCAAGCTAGCATTCAACCGCTGGGCATGTGGATGGCTGGGAGTGAACTTCTTTCGACGGTCCAGCAGCTGGGGCAGGGAAATTTGCCTGCTAGAATCGGACGTCGGTGTACTGCTAGCAGAGTGGCCGCAAGTACTTGGCTGTGACACACCTAATTCTACACCTTCATTCCTCTCAGAGCAGGTTTCAGAGAGGAGTGAAGGTATAGTGGGGTTGGAGATCCCAGCTGATGCGGTGCAAGGAGAGGTCCGCTTTGTTCTTTGGTGTGGGTCTTTGAGGTACGCTTGCCAACGAGCTGCATGGCAGGTCAACATATGTCTGGTCAGGCATGTGGTACCCAAGCGGCTGATGTTTTGGCCACGCGATATACGCTTGAGACATATGTTGCAAACAGCAGCTGTGCGATCTGATGCACTAGCCTCAAAAAAGGCCCACACCAAAGAACTTTTTGAATGACGGGCAGAGGCAGCGCCCTGCACAGGCGGAGCTCTGCGGTGTGATTCTGTCGGTGTACTGCCCTTACGCTGGCCACCAAAGGGCATCCTGCCTCGTTGGAGATGTGCCTCCTCCTCATCCTCCTCCTCCTCCTCTCTCCTATTAGGCACCCACGTGGAGTCAGTGACCTCATCATCCCCTCCCTCCTCATCACTGGAGCCAATCTGGCAGTATGCTGCAGCTGCTGGAACATGACTGCCAGATTGGTGTCCTTCTTGAGCATCCCCTCTGTCTGCTCTCACGCTGCTGCCTTCCTGTAGCTGGGTTTCATCATCAGACCCTTCGAAACGCTGGGCATCCTCCTGGAGCATGTACCCAACACTGTGCTCAAACAGTTCGGGGGACTCCTCAGGAGGAGGACATGGTGGGTCTAGGGAAGGAGTGACTGATGATGAGTCTGACATTGATACCAGGGAAGAGGACGCTTTGGCAGCTGCTTTGCCAGTACCCTGAGCCTGGGTGAGAGAGGATGAGGAGGAGGAGGAGGGCTTGGTCATCCACTCTACCAAGTCTTCGGCATGATGTGGCTCAACATGTCCAGCTGCCGAAAAGAAGGACAAGCGTGTCCCATGGCCATGTGCTGATGACAATGCACCGCGTCCACGACCAGCACTGTTGCTCCCAGACACAGAGCCTGCTTGCCCTCTTTTATTGCCTCCTGACTGTCTGCCTCTCCTTGTTTGCCTTCCAGACATTCTAATAGATGGCCTGCAGGGAGATGGGAAAAAAGCAATAAGGGCTACCTTCAGGTGTCCTTCTCTGTCCCTTTACTTAAGGATTTCTAAATATGGTTGAGGATGATTGCTTTTGCACAGAATAGCACAACGACAATTTCCCTGACTGTCCAAAAAACAAGGATTTCAAAGATGGTTGATGAGGAATGCTTTAGCACACTATAGCACAAGGAGAATTCCCTCACTGTCCTTCCCTGTCCCTAGAAACAAGGATTATCACAGTGAAAGAAACTGACACTCTTCCTACCTATAGTTTTCTGTCCCTAGAAAAAAATAGGATTTTTATAACAGCTTACCTGTAAAATCCTTTTCTTGGAGTACATCACGGGACACAGAGCGACATAGTCATTACTAATGGGTTATATAGTTACCGTCAGGTGCTGGCACTGGCAACTTCCAAAACCGGAAGTACCCTCCCCTATATAAGCCCCTCCCATCCGGGAGCACCTCAGTTTTGTAGCAAAGCAATAAGTGTCCCCAAAGAGGGGCGGGAGCTCTGTGTCCCGTGATGTACTCCAAGAAAAGGATTTTACAGGTAAGCTGTTATAAAAATCCTATTTTCTTTCTCGTACATCACGGGACACAGAGCGACATAGTCATTACTAATGGGATGTCCTAAAGCAATGCCAAATGAGGGGGGGGGATACACCATATATAAGCTGAGCGCTATCAGACATGAGGATCTTTTGCGGCCTGCAACACACTGCGCCCAAAGGCGACATCCTCCTGACTTCTAACGTCCACCTGGTAGAACCTAGTAAACGTGTGTACTGAAGACCATGTTGCGGCCTTACAGATTTGAGCCAGGGAGGCCTGGTGATGCACTGCCCATGAAGTTCCAACTGCTCTCGTGGAGTGCGCTCTAACTTTGAACGGAGGCGGTCTACTTCTCAAGCTATAGGCTTGTATTATGATCTGTCGAATCCACTTGGCTAAAGTAGATTTTGACGCTGTCTGACCCTTTCTGGGGCCTTCCGGCAGAATAAACAAAGTATCCGTTCTGCGAATCTGAGCAGTGGCTTTTAGATAAGCTTTAACTGCTCTTACTACATCCAAAGAATGTAATAACTTTTCCTCTACCGAAGTAGGTTTGGGGAAAAAAGAAGGAAGAACCACATCTTGGTTCAAATGAAACCTCGATACCACCTTAGGAAGAAAGGCTGGATGAGGACGTAACACTACTCTGTCCTTATGGATAACCAGATATGGCTCCTTACAGGACATAGCTGCTAATTCCGATACTCTTTTAGCCGAACAAATGGCTACTAGAAAAATCAATTTCCTGGTGAGAAGCACCAAGGAAATATGCTGTAATGGTTCAAATGGTTGTTTCTGTAGAACCGACAGAACCAAGTTTAGATCCCATGGACATATGGGAATATTAACCGGAGGACTAATACGCATCACTCCTTGTATAAAGGCTTTGACTAGTGAATGCGAAGCCAAGGGCCTTTGAAAAAATATTGACAAGGCCGAAATCTGACCCTTGATAGTACTCAAGGCAAGCTTCCTATCTACAGCCCATTGTAGGAAGTCCAGAATCCTACCTATTACGTATTTACGTGGATGCCATTTCTTGGCTTCACACCAGGCGATGTACGCCTTCCAGATTCTATAGTAGATCTGCCTGGATACCGGCTTCCTGGCATTGATCATGGTAGATACCACAGCATTAGAGAGCCCTCTCTTTTTTAGAATGTGGGCTTCAATAGCCAGGCCGTCAAACCTAGGGCTGGTAAGGAAGGGTGGTATATCGGTCCCTGCGAAAGCAGGTCCGGACGATGTGGGAGGGTCCAAGGACTCCCCACAGACATTTTTACAATCTCCGCGTACCATGCTCTTCGGGGCCACGCTGGAGCCACCAGAATCACTGGTTTCTTTTCTACCCTGATTCTGCGGAGTAATCGAGGTAACAATTGTGGCGGTGGGAATGCATATATCAGCTTGAACTGATCCCAAGGGAACACTAGGGCATCCGAGCCGCACGCTAGGGGATCCCTTGTCCAAGAAACAAACCTGTCCACTTTTGTGTTGAATCTGGATGCTAGCAGATCTACATCCGGTGTTCCCCACCGCTGACATATTGTCCGGAAAACCTCGGGATGAAGGGACCATTCCCCTGGGCATAATTGTTGGCGACTTAGAAAGTCCGCCTTCCAATTCTCCACCCCTGGAATGAATACCGCAGATATGGCTGGGACATATCTTTCTGCCCATCTCAGGATGTAATTTACTTCCCTTTGGGCTGCACGACTCCTGGTGCCCCCCTGACGATTGATATATGCCACTGCTGTGGCATTGTCTGACTGAACTCTGACAGGGGACCCTTGGAGTTTGGATGTCCATGCTACTAGGGCATACCGGGCTGCTCGTATCTCTAAGAGATTGATGGGCAGGGCCTTTTCCGCATCCGACCATCTGCCCTGGAGAGACCATTGCTCCAGTACTGCTCCCCAGCCTATAAGGCTGGCATCTGTAGTGACCACCTTCCAGGAAATCGGACTGAAGGATTTCCCTCTTTCCAGATTCTGGGGAACCAACCACCAGCGGAGGCTCCTGCGAACGGAAGGGGACAAGGACATTGGTAAGTCCAGAGCCTGAACTTTTTTGTTCCAGGCTGACAGTATGGCCCTTTGCAACTTCCTTGAATGGAATTGACCGTAGGGTACTGCTTCGAATGATGCCACCATTTTTCCCAGCAGCCTCATGCACAGGCGTATGGATGGCTGTCTTTTTGAACCCACTAAGTGGATCAAATCTCTCAAAGACGACCCCTTTTCTTGAGGCAAGAAAATCTTTCTCTGGTCTGAATCCAGCCTTAGCCCCAAGTATTCCAGACTTTTGACTGGTTTTAGGGCTGACTTGTCTCGGTTGATAATCCAACCGTGATATTCCAGATACTTGATTGTCTCGTGAACAACCACTTCTAGTTTTTCCACTGAGTGGTCTATCAGCAACAAGTCGTCTAGATATGCCATTATCGTTACACCTCGTGTTCTTAGATTGGCCAATAATGGGGCCAGAATTTTTGTGAACACTCTTGGTGCTGTGGCCAGACCGAAGGGTAAGGCTCTGAACTGAAAATGGCGCCCTTCTACCGCAAAGCGTAGAAATTTTTGGTGGGCTGGAAAGATGGGGATGTGCAAATAAGCATCTTTGATGTCGATCGAGGCTAACCATTCCTCCCCTTGTAGGGCAGTGGCTACCGATCGGATCGACTCCATCCGGAAAGTCCTGATATGTAGGAATTTGTTTAGCCCTTTTAGATTTAATATGGGCCTCACGTCCCCGTTTGGCTTCGGAACTGTAAAGAGGTTTGAGTAAAACCCGAACCCCCATTCTTCCAGGGGAACCTCTATAATTACTGCTTGAAGCAATAATTGTTCCAGTGCCAACAGGAGGGATCCTCTCTTCTGGGGATCCCTTGGCACGTTTGACCTTATAAAGCGGGAAGGAGGGGAGTTTTTTAACTCCAATTTGTATCCCAGATTTACTGCGGAGAGCACCCATCTGTCTCGGATCGTGTCCCGCCAGGTTTCTGTGAACAACTGAAGTCTTCCCCCCACCCGATTGGGTGGGGGCAACCCTTCATGCATTTGACTTTGGGGGAGGTTTTGTACCTCTCCTGCTCCAGGGCTTCTTGTTACCCTGCAACTGTCCCTGATTTTTACCTCCGGGATTTGACCGGGGAGGCCGTCGGAACTGTTTCACAGCCGATGTCCTAGGGACTGGAGAAGCCGGCCTCTTAAAGGAGGGACCTCTAACTCTATTTTTAACCGGCAAAAGTGTACTTTTACCGCTGGAAATTCTCTGGATATACTTGTCCAGGTCTTCCCCGAATAAGCGCTCCCCATGAAATGGGAAGCTGACCAGCAATTTTTTACAGGGAGCTTCAGCAGACCAGTTTTTGAGCCATAGAAGCCTGCGCATATGTACTACAGACAGCGTAAGGCGGGAGGCCTGATGGATTGAATCCTTTATAGCGTCCACCGCAAAGCATAAGGCTCTAGGTAGATCAGCTAGGGCAAGAGCCTGCTGATCCGGCAAGTCTCTTAAGACCTGTTTCAACTGATCCTTCACTGCTTGGCAGACCCCTATAGCTGCCACTGCTGGTTGTGTCACCAATCCTGCTGTAGAAAAAGCAGATTTCAATAATGACTCCAATTTTTTATCTATTGGGTCCTTGAACATTTGGACATTTTCCACCGGACATGTCAGTGATTTATTCACACAAGAGATGGCTGCGTCCACTGTAGGGACCTTCCATTTTCTGATGAACTTATCCTCCATGGGATAGACCACTGGAAATCTCTTGGGGGGAGTAAATATTTTGTCAGGATGCTCCCAATCCTGGTAAATGAGCCCCTCCAGTAAAGGATGGATCGGAAAGGAACAAACAGTCTGGGGAGCTTTTAGCGACCCCAACGAGGAGACAGAAGTGGATGATGGCTCCGCAAGTGGCATTTTAAATGCTGATCGGACCATATTAGTCAGGGACTGAACCCATAACCTCTCAGCATGTGATGCTGAGAACGGCTCTTCCACTGTTGATTCCTCTACAACCGAATCAACCTCATCCTGATCCCCCTCAGGTAGGTCGACCTCTGTATGGGACTGTTGCTCTGTTAACAGGCACTCTGAGGGAGGAGACGGAGATCGGGCGCTTTTCTCCTGTGACAGGGAAGCAGCGATTAATGCTGACAATCTCTCTTCCAGTCCTCCCAGAGCTGAGGAAAAAACCTCCTCTGTTACATACACAGGAGCAGGTGAACTGGGGACAGCCACAGTACCAGGTACTCCTGAGGGTGCTCTACGGTCACTAACCTCTGATTCTTCAGGGGAGACTGGTGCAGCCAAAGCATGCCCAAGATCCTCAGAGCCCGATGGAGACCCCCTATTCCTCCTGGAATTTCTAGTCCCGGAGTTTTTAGACGGCATATTCCTAAGCCACAAAGCTGAGGTATTCCAGCCGAAATACACCAGTTACTGATAATAGTCTAGCATAAATGCTGCTATAATAAACAGTTGGTGTCTACTAATGTGCCTTTCTAGGGGATGCCTGTATCAACCGCTTGCTGTATGCCTTTAAATGTTGCCAGCTCTGTCTCTGTACTTCATAGCCAGCTTACTACAATATTGTGGCTTTTTAAAACCTGCTGGGACGCCCGCACATGCGCAGAAGCGCTGCGGCGCGCACAGAGCGTCATCCCCCAGGCTCCGCCCCCTTTCCCGGCTCACCTCTATATATAGAGGCGCGTGCACGCGCATGCGCGCGGCCACGTGCGCCCTCGGCGCTAATTTCAAACATGGAAACCAGGGACAGGAGCCAGGGCCCCTCTTTGCCGCAGGCCGGGGGATGGACGAGCACTGCAACATGGCAGAGGAAGCAGTTTCCTATAGGAGAACTCACCAACTGCCTGGACTTTGCTCTCTGAGAAGAAACTAGTCCACATGACAAGAAAACATTCCACAGCGGCCTCTAGTGGACAAACACAGGTACCGCAGTCTAATATACTAAATATATATAAAAAAAAAACATTTTTTTTTTTTTTTTTTTTTTCTTGACCACCATTAAAAATTATTACATTTTTTTAGTAGTTACAGGCATGCACAGAATCTTGCGGGAATACCATTAGGTAACAGACAGAAAGACAAATTAGGCTTGGGGGTCCCCCAATAGAACCAAGTTCCTGGGGGCCCCCACTTACCTGTTCCTCGCCGCAGGACTTTGTTTGGTCCACAAAAGCCCAAACTTCACCTATCACGGCAGGCATTGTAATCAAACCTTCAGGGACCGGGTTCCCAAGGATTCCACTCCCCTGGACCTGTATAGCACCCTGCACAGAAAACATCTTGGTCGTGGGTATGACCAGAGCTCTGGATCCCAGGGTCCAGCTCTCCTAAGAGAAGCATTACAGGCAGAACCTTGCTCTTCTCTTTGCAAGGCCCGGGTACCGACCGTTTAGCTATGAAGCTTTTTTGGTCGGATCCGGAATAGCTTACTGAGGCCCAAAAGAACCTGTACGCAAGCTCAGTGAAAAACACATGTTTCTTCTTGGCCAACACCTTAGACACTGGCAAAAAACTGAGGTGCTCCCGGATGGGAGGGGCTTATATAGGGGAGGGTACTTCCGGTTTTGGAAGTTGCCAGTGCCAGCACCTGACGGTAACTATATAACCCATTAGTAATGACTATGTCGCTCTGTGTCCCGTGATGTACGAGAAAGAAATGTTTTTTTAAAGCACACTATAGCACAAGGAGAATTTCCCTCACTGTCCTTCCCTGTCCCTAGAAACAAGGATTATCACAGTGAAAGAAACTGACACTCTTCCTACTGTGGGTGTGTGTGATCCCCTGGATGGGCTCCCCACACAAAAACAGGCCCAGCAGACGGAGGTTGTGGTTTTCAAGATCAAAAAGGTGCGGTTTATTTCTCTATTTACAGTGACAAAAAAACACAGCAAAGCAAAAAGAAACATAAACAAAATAAACCCTGGTCAGCTTGACCTCTGACTAAACATGCAGGTTTCCTAACTAACAACTGGGATCAGCCTGGTGCTGTCCTAGTCCCTAAGTCCCTGGTTTAGTAAATGTCCAAACAAATAGCCACATAGGCTTTGTCTCACCGCACAGGGGTTCACTCTCCCTAGACAGTCCACACAGGTCTGGTTCCAGGCATGAGCAAACACCTAATGAAGCTGGGAGTTTTTATAGAGGCCTTAAACGAGCTGACAAGCTTCAGCTGGTCTCATCAACTCCCTGCCTGCACGACGCCCAGCACTCTCCCTAGAGGTATGAATCATCCATGAGCCCACTAGCCTCAGCTGGGCTTCATCAACTCCCTCCCTAGTTGTATAAGTCGGCATAAAGCCTGAATCTGGGAGAAATATACCTACCCCCCTGGATGCAACCAGGTGACTTTACCTTCCTGCTGTCACACTACCTATAGTTTTCTGTCCCTAGAAAAAATGTTTTTTTAAAGCACACTATAGCACAAGGAGAATTTCCCTCACTGTCCTTCCCTGTCCCTAGAAACAAGGATTATCACAGTGAAAGAAACTGACACTCTTCCTACCTATAGTTTTCTGTCCCTAGAAAAAATGTTTTTTTAAAGCACACTATAGCACAGGATTCGCACAGTAAAACACACTGACACTCTCTCTACCTATCCTTCTCTTTCCCTAAACTAAAGGAATCCAGGTTAAGCAAGAAAAAATAAATGTCACTGTCCCTGCCTATGCTTCTCTTTCCCTGCTCCGGAACACACTACACTAGGCCGCCGTGCTGGCGGCCTTTTATAGTGTGGGGCGTGTACTAAACACCCTCAGCAATAATTGGCCACAGGCATCCTGCCTGTGGCCAATCATTGCTCTCCTCGCTGCCGGCGCTGTGATTGGCCAAGCATGCGGGGTCACAGTGCATGCTTGGCCAATCACAGCGCCTGGATGACACTGCGATGGCGTAGTGCATTGTGGGCCATTCGCGTCACTCGAATTAGGCGCGAACGGCCCAAATCGTTCGATCTTCGTCGAACGATCGAACAGCCGATGTTCGAGTCGAACGTATGTTCAACTCGAACACCGAGCTCATCCCTACTTCTGATATGTGGAGCTGAATTTGGATCGCTCTTCAGATTTGGCTTTGATTAGCCCCCCTCCTGGAAGGGGGAGGGGGGGTCATTAGAAGACCTAAATTGGCATGGCCGGCACGTAGGATTCTGGGTTCCTGATATCAATCGCTGATTAAAAGAGCGATAGAGTAAGAGAGACGAAAAAATATGATTAATGAGAGATATTAAAATCCCATTGAAATTTCTATGTGACTCATAAATACTGGAAGAGGAAAGACGACGTTTCTTCAGGTTCATCAAGAAATGAAAATACTTTTAATATTTAATCCTCGGGGGAGGCGGCGAATCTTCTCTTCCCAGGATGCTCTGGGGCAGAATTATCGATGAAGTGAAAGGAATTATCATGGGAATGAATGACAAGATCCACCGAGTCCATGATGGAAGATTTCTAGAGATGGAGACTTGGGGGCTTCATCTGTAAGAAATACGCCGACTTCTGATTGGTTAGAGAAGCCAGAAATCTGAAAAGTGAGGACCGCCCCTCATAGGGTTTTCAAACTTCATATTGATCAACTGCGAGTCCAACGTCGGGCCCCGGGATTTCAGGCGTTTTGGACTTCTTAAATCTGTAACTTTGGAAGTTTCTTCAGGAGTTTCTGGTTTTATTCCTATGATTTCCATAAAGCCAAATTCTTCTACCTCTAACCTGACCCAAAACATGTTCCTGCATCTCCTCCATCCGTCTCCCAACACCGGACCCCACGGGCCCTCATCATCCCGACATCGGACCCCACGGGCCCTCAACCTCCCAACACCGGACCCACGGGCCCTCATCCTCCCGACACCGGACCCCACGGGCCCTCATTCTCCCGACATCGGACCCCACGGGCCCTCAACCTCCCAACACCGGACCCACGGGCCCTCATCCTCCCAACACCGGACCCCACGGGCCCTAATCCTCCCGATACCGGACCTCACGGGCCCTCAACCTCCCGACACCGGACCCCACGGGCCCTCATCCTCCCGACACCGGACCCCACGGGCCCTCATCCTCCCGACACCGGACCCCACGGGCCCTCATCCTCCCGACACTGGACCCCACGGGCCCTCATCCTCCCGACACCGGACCCCACCGGCCCTCATCCTCCTGACACCGGACCCCACGGGCCCTCATCCTCCCGACACCGGACCTCACGGGCCCTCAACCTCCCAACACCGGACCCACGGGCCCTCAACCTCCCGACACCGGACCTCACGGGCCCTCATCCTCCCGACACCGGACCCCAAGGGCCCTCAACCTCCCGACACCGGACCCCATGGGCCCTCATCCTCCCGACACCGGACCCCACGGGCCCTCATCCTCCCAACACCGGACCCACGGGCC
Organism: Rana muscosa; assembly: GCA_029206835.1. Classification (NCBI taxonomy): domain Eukaryota; kingdom Metazoa; phylum Chordata; class Amphibia; order Anura; family Ranidae; genus Rana; species Rana muscosa. The sequence goes on along the minus strand of CM055120.1, from coordinate 278,114,707 downwards.
CTCATCATCCCGACATCGGACCCCACGGGCCCTCAACCTCCCAACACCGGACCCACGGGCCCTCATCATCCCGACATCGGACCCCACGGGCCCAACACCGGACCCACGGGCCCTCAACCTCCCGACACCGGACCTCACGGGCCCTCATCCTCCCGACACCGGACCCCACGGGCCCTCATCATCCCGACATCGGACCCCACGGGCCCTCAACCTCCCAACACCGGACCCACGGGCCCTCATCATCCCGACATCGGACCCCACGGGCCCTCAACCTCCCAACACCGGACCCACGGGCCCTCTGTTGTGCAGATTTTTATGGAGATGTATTTAATATGTATTGTCATAGTGTCACCCAGTGTTAGTACTTCCGCAACCCGCTCTAAAAGAGCTGATTGGGGTAGTCTGAGGCTGGTTGAATCCCGTCTGATAGGGGAAAACGTTTTGAGGTTGGAGTGTGATGTTTGCAGGGTGCGGATATGTCCGCCAACGGGGGGCCCTCTGTGCATTAGCACGGACGATCGTTAGGGAGGGGATATGCTCGCTCTGCAACAACATCATTGGTTATGAGCAGATGCGTACTCTTGTCTCTGCTGTGTCTGATCAACATTGGTTGGAATTCGTAGCGCGCATCTGCAGATAGCCTCCCTCCCCCATTCAATAATAGTATAATCTTAATATGCGTTATTCTATGGAATAGCGCAGAATAAGAATTCCTATCAACGGTAACTTTAGCCATCCTACGTTATTGTATTCATGTATGACATCTCCTGTTGGAAGGAATGTCCAGGTATTGTCATTTTCCTGTGAGGAAGGAACATCCTGTGAGGTTCCCGCCCATGGGGGAGGGGATTGGTTGCTGCAGCCAATCACCTCCTGTGTGAGATCTTTTGAGTTTAATAAAAGCCTATGATTAGGCGTCGGCTAGTCAGTCTTTGCTGGAATGGCCTGATGAGAAGATAAGCTTTTGTGGTGCTGCCTTTCTTGGATGAATGGGAATGAACGGTGAGTGGATTTTAGCAAACTTAGGCTAAAGATAGCATTATTGCAAAAAGATGAAATCTGATGTGTGCTTAGATAGCACAGGAATTATAGGCTGTGTGCTCTGTAAACAGCAGCCTGGAATTCCACAACACCTCATCCTCCCGACACCGGACCTCACAGGCCCTCATCCTCCCGACACCAGACCTCACGGGCCCTCATCCTCCCGACACCGGACCCCACGGGCCCTCATCCTCACGACACCGGACCCCACGGGCCCTCATCCTCACGACACCGGACCCCACGGGCCCTCAACCTCCCGACACCAGACCCCACGGGATGCAGCACACACCTATCTTCTGATGGGGGTCCCTGGATGGGGGACCTGTCTCCTGGATGGAGCACACACCTCTCTTCTGATGGGGGTCCCTGGATGGGGGACCTGTCTCCTGGATGGAGCACACACCTATCTTCTGATGGGGGTCCCTGGATGGGGGACCTGTCTCCTGGATGGAGCACACACCTCTCTTCTGATGGGGGTCCCTGGATGGGGGACCTGTCTCCTGGATGGAGCACACACCTATCTTCTGATCCATGGTCAGGTCCTCTCTTGTACACACAGCCTCACCCAGCCTGCACTTCCCATCCCACCCAAGACTCTTTGAAGTCTTCAGACTCCGGACCCCGATCGAGGATTACAAACCTGAAGAAAAGGAATCCCCCGCTCTTCTCTGTTCAGACATAACACTCCGGAGCCCCGCACCCGGCATTAGTGAGAACCCCGGGCCCCGGAGCCCCGCACCCGGCATTAGTGAGAACCTCGGGCCCCGGAGCCCCGCACCCGGCATTAGTGAGAACCCTGGGCCCTGGAGCCCCGCACCCGGCATTAGTGAGAACCCCGGGCCCCTGAGCCCTGCACCTGGCATTAGTGAGAACCCTGGGCCCTGGAGCCCCGCACCCGGCATTAGTGAGAACCCCGGGCCCCGGAGCCCCGCACCCAGCATTAGTGAGAACCCCGGGCCCCGGAGCCCCGCACCCGGCATTAGTGAGAACCCCGGGCCACTTTTCCCTTTATTCTCACGGGGGCCGGACCTCCCACTCAGCTATTAATATCACAACTTTCCTTCCTTTGTTTTCATTTTATTTGTTGGTTTTTAGTGTTGCATTTGAAAGATTTGCAAAATTGGGACAAAAAAGTGTGATTTGTATTTTTGTAAATAACTTGCGATGTTTTGTAGCAGAATCATAACTTCGGTGTCATTATAAATGAAAGAATAATATCCAATCATTTTCTCCACAAACACGACTAAAATCCATCGGATTACATAAAAAAAGAGCATTTTTAGTTTTGTCTATAAATTATATAAAACATCATTTTTTGAAGACAAAAATAAATCCTTATTTGTCCTATAAAATGATATCTGTTGGCAAAGTTGTTACAGAAATAATTGTCCCGAAGCAGAAATATAAAAATGTCCCCATGGGGGGTGTACGGGGGGGGGGGGGGGAAGCTGAACTGGTTAATACACATTGGCTTCATATCATTATCTGCCACTGTCAGGAAATTCCTCTGAGGCGCCTGGCTAATAAAAATGCGCATGCACGCTTAAGTCTCTGCAGAACTGCAGTCAGGAATGCGCATGCGTGCCGGAATGTGCATGAGAGTGCGCACAGACAAATGAGCGAGACCGCAATGCATGTTGTGCTCAAATCCTGTGTGATCTTCAGCAGATCCCTGTGTCCTGTATACTTCCAGCACATTCCCTTGGTTGCTGACCCTGCTTTCTCCTGACGTGATCCCAGATCATTCCTGACTCGGCTCACTCCTGACTTGGCCCATTTCTGACTCCGCTCCTTCCTGACTCGGCTCATTCCTGACTTGGCCCATTTCTGACTCCGCTCCTTCCTGACTCGGCTCACTCCTGACTTGGCCCATTTCTGACTCCGCTCCTTCCTGACTCGGCTCGTTGTTGGCTCAGTTTGTTCCTGACTTCAGCTCTGTTCTTGATTTGGCACCTTGCTGCCCACCTGTTGATGGCCCTGGCTTATCCTGTAACCATGCTTCTGTCTCTTATCCTGGCTTCCCGTTCTGATCCTGGCTGTCTGCTGTTGCAGTTCTGCGCCCCGCTGAGAGTTCCTGCAGTAAGTCTGCTGAGACCTCAGACCAGTCACACGTCCCGGTCCTGCAGCACAAGTGGAGCGCTTCCTTAACCTCGGCTGAACTACTGTGCACAGCCACTGCTCCTGACCTGATGCTTCTCCTGTTTCCTGCTGCAAGTCCCTTGATCTACATCTGCGGCACACATGTTCCTCCTGTGAATCCAGAAGACAGAATGTTCTAGAATCGGCCCAAACTTCCGCTATTTTCCTAATGCCGCGTACACACCGCCGAGAAAATCGATGGGAAAAACGAGAAACGGCTTGGTCCCCTACACACGGCCGGTTTTCCCGAACATTTTTTCTCTTGGTCGAGAAAAACGACCGTGTGTGGGCTCCCTATGGGGAAAACTGCAGCGGAAAAAAATGCAGTGAATCACGACGAGAAAAATTAGAGCATGTTCTAATTTTTCTCGTCGTGATTAATGCCGTTTTTCTCGTCGGGAAAAATGATGGAAAGCCCCACACACGGGCGTTTTTCTCGTCAAAGAGAAAAAATGTAATTTTTCCCGACGTGAAAAATGGTCGTGTGTACGCGGCATAAAGCTCGGATTCCACTTGCCCTGCGATTTGGGACTGCAAAGTCACATGACAAGTAGCACCCCCCCCCCCATGATTTCCAATGATTACCGTTCATATCTGTGCAACTTCAAAAGTAGTCCCTGCGCGACTTTGATCCGACTTGAGGTCCATAGATCCCAAGAATACACAGACATTGCTTCAAGTCGCAGCAAAATGGAGAAAAAAATTGTGTTAAACTCGTGCGACTTTCAGGTCGCAATAGTGGACACCAAGCCTCAGAAGATTCTCTCTCCCTTCCCCCATATCAGTGTCAGAATCCTCCGCAGAGCGCTCCTTCCTCTTTATGATTCAATCTGTTCTGTTTTCTCTTCCATCTTCCAGACGCAATTAGCGAGACGTAGAAAGTCTCTCTGAGTAATTAGACTGTCAGACAATTAAATAAACAAACGGCTTTTTTTTGGGAAGGTTCTTCGGCTTCTTTCCAAGTGAAAGTCCGGAGTCACCGCCATCCGGCCCAGACAGATAATTGTTTCGCCATTAAGCTCTCGTGTCACCGCGGCGCGTCCAAAGCCCATGTGACGGGACAACAAAACATTTTTGGTTTAACTTTGAAGAGGATTTTCTTGTGATGTCAAATCTGATAGAAGATCCGTGATATCAGAAGAGATAAGGAGACGTCCTGTCCGGGCTACACTGAGGGGGATGGGCAGAGCCACATGGCAGAGATAGGCAGGCGGTCGGGGGCGATGGTCGGGGTGACGATCGGGGTGATGGTCGAAATGATGATTGTGGCAATGGTTAGGACGATTCTTCAGGGAGTTGGTCAGGGGCAATGGTTGGGGGCAATAATAGGGGGCAATGATCTGGGTGATGACTGGAGCAATGGTCGGAGCCATGGTTGGGAGTGATGGTGGAGGGCAATAATCAGGGACGATAATCGGGGTGATGGTCAGAAGAGGAGGAGCCAGGAGCACCAACAGGGACCCCAGAAGAGGAGGATCCAGGAGCACCAACAGGGACCCCAGAAGAGGAGGAGCCAGGAACACCAACAGGGACCCCAGAAGAGGAGGAACCAGAAGCACCAATAGGGACCCCAGAAGAGGAGGAACCAGAAGCACCAATAGAACCCCAGAAGAGGAGGAGCCAGGAGCACCAACAGGGACCCCAGAAAAGGAGGAGCCAGGAGTACGAACAGGGTCCCCAGAAGAGGAGGAGCCAGGAGTACGAACAGGGACCCCAGAAGAGGAGGAGCCAGGAGCACCAACAGGGACCCCAGAAGAGGAGGAGCCAGGAACACCAACAGGGACCCCAGAAGAGGAGGAACCAGAAGCACCAACAGGGACCCCAGAAGAGGAGGAACCAGGAACACCAACAGGGACCCCAGAAGAGGAGGAACCAGAAGCACCAACAGGGACACCAGAAGAGGAGGAACCAGGAACACCAACAGGGACCCCAGAAGAGGAGGAACCAGGAGCACCAACAGGGACCCCAGAAGAGGAGGAACCAGGAGCACCAACAGGGACCCCAGAAGAGGAGGAGCCAGGAACACCAACAGGGACCCCAGAAAAGGAGGAGCCAGGAGTACGAACAGGGTCCCCAGAAGAGGAGGAGCCAGGAGTACGAACAGGGACCCCAGAAGAGGAGGAGCCAGGAGCACCAACAGGGACCCCAGAAGAGGAGGAGCCAGGAACACCAACAGGGACCCCAGAAGAGGAGGAACCAGAAGCACCAACAGGGACCCCAGAAGAGGAGGAACCAGGAACACCAACAGGGACCCCAGAAGAGGAGGAACCAGAAGCACCAACAGGGACACCAGAAGAGGAGGAACCAGGAACACCAACAGGGACCCCAGAAGAGGAGGAACCAGGAGCACCAACAGGGACCCCAGAAGAGGAGGAACCAGGAGCACCAACAGGGACCCCAGAAGAGGAGGAGCCAGGAACACCAACAGGGACCCCAGAAGAGGAGGAACCAGAAGCACCAATAGAACCCCAGAAGAGGAGGAGCCAGGAGCACCAACAGGGACCCCAGAAGAGAAGGAACCAGGAACACCAACAGGGACCCCAGAAAAGGAGGAGCCAGGAGTACGAACAGGGTCCCCAGAAGAGGAGGAGCCAGGAGTACGAACAGGGACCCCAGAAGAGGAGGAGCCAGGAACACCAACAGGGACCCCAGAAGAGGAGGAGCCAAGAACACCAACAGGGACCCCAGAAGAGGAGGAACCAGAACCACCAACAGGGACCCCAGAAGAGGAGGAACCAGAAGCACCAACAGGAACCCCAGAAGAGGAGGAGCCAGGAGTACGAACAGGGACCCCAGAAGAGGAGGAGCCAGGAACACCAACAGGGACCCCAGAAGAGGAGAAACCAGGTACACCAACAGGGACCCCAGAAGAGGAGGAGCCAGGAGCACCAACAGGGACCCCAGAAGAGGAGGAGCCAGGAACACCAACAGGGACCCCAGAAGAGGAGGAACCAGGAACACCAACAGGGACCCCAGAAGAGGAGGAACCAGGAACACCAACAGGGACCCCAGAAAAGGAGGAGCCAGGAGTACGAACAGGGTCCCCAGAAGAGGAGGAGCCAGGAGTACGAACAGGGACCCCAGAAGAGGAGGAGCCAGGAACACCAACAGGGACCCCAGAAGAGGAGGAACCAGAAGCACCAACAGGGACCCCAGAAGAGGAGGAACCAGAAGCACCAACAGGGACGCCAGAAGAGGAGGAACCAGGAACACCAACAGGGACCCCAGAAGAGGAGGAGCCAGGAGTACGAACAGGGACCCCAGAAGAGGAGGAGCCAGGAGCACCAACAGGGACCCCAGGTGAGGAGGAGCCAGGAACACTAACAGGGACCCCAGAAGAGGAGGAACCAGGAGCACCAACAGGGACCCCAGAAGAGGAGGATGGGGGCTGTTCTGTGCAAAACCGTCACATGACATGTTTATTAATTTAATTTAAAAAATTGAAGTTTTACAATCAATTCACAATAATCACCGGATTTGGTAAAATGAATTGAGAAGCTTTTTGATGGCAAAATATTTGTGTAACATTCACTGAAGAAGAAGAAGAAAGATTTTTCTATCTGTTCCGTCTGTCAGAGCCGCCATCAGGGCCGAGGCGGGAAGGTCACACACCGGGGGAGGGGACGGCATTCTCCCTTCACATTTCTCACACTCCCAGTAATTATAGAATTCTATTTTAATTGGATCCTAATTGAAATGTTTATGGTTAGTTAGCAACCTGAACACAATCCACCGGGGAGACGATCGTTATTTCATGTCGCCGAGAGAGACGGCAGAGGAAAAATTTCATTTGAAGAAAGATCTTCACTGAAACTTGCCGGATTCTCCGCGGTAACAGCGATATGACAAGATTGGCTTCTTCACCAAATTACCCCCCAAATGTCATCAAAATAAACCACAAAGTCTGCCAGGCTGACGGAAATGTGAGATCACGTGGCTTTGTTTACACCCATGACCCATGTGATCACCATGTCATCGCTGCTGAGAGAGATCACGTGGCTTTGTTTGTACATTTCCAGTGAGGATCCCAGGAGACGGCGGGATGAAGGATTGTGACTTCAGTGCCACGCGCACCGGCGCTCCAAAGGTCTTTTTGGACCTTGCCATGGATGTTTGTGGTATGTCTGCGCATGTTCCCCGATCTCACACACATGTTCCCCGATCTCACACACATGTACCCCGATCTCACACACATGTACCCCGATCTCACACACATGTTCCCCGATCTCACACACATGTTCCCCGATCTCAAACACATGTACCCCGATCTCACACACATGTACCCCGATCTCTCACACATGTTCCCCGATCTCACACACATGTACCCCGATCTCTCACACATGTTCCCCGATCTCACACACATGTACCCCGATCTCACACACATGTACCCCGATCTCACACACATGTACCCCGATCTCACACACATGTTCCCCGATCTCACACACATGTACCCCGATCTCACACACATGTTCCCCGATCTCACACACATGTACCCCGATCTCACACACATGTACCCCGATCTCACACACATGTACCCCGATCTCACACACATGTTCCCCGATCTCACACACATGTTCCCCGATCTCACACACATGTACCCCGATCTCACACACATGTTCCCCGATCTCACACACATGTACCCCGATCTCTCACACATGTTCCCCGATCTCACACACATGTACCCCGATCTCACACACATGTACCCCGATCTCACACACATGTACTGTACCCCGATCTCACACACATGTTCCCCGATCTCACACACATGTTCCCCGATCTCACACACATGTACCCCAATCTCACACACATGTACCCCGATCTCTCACACATGTTCCCCGATCTCACACACATGTACCCCGATCTCACACACATGTACCCCGATCTCACACACATGTTCCCCGATCTCACACACATGTTCCCCGATCTCACACACATGTACCCCGATCTCACACACATGTTCCCCGATCTCACACACATGTACCCCGATCTCTCACACATGTTCCCCGATCTCACACACATGTACCCCGATCTCATACACATGTTCCCCGATCTCACACACATGTACCCCGATCTCACACACATGTTCCCCGATCTCACACACATGTACCCCGATCTTACACACATGTACCCCGATCTCACACACATTCCCCGATCTCACACACATGTTCCCCGATCTCACACACATGTTCCCCGATCTCACACACATGTACCCGATCTCACACACATGTACCCCGATCTCTTACACATGTTCCCCGATCTCTCACACATGTACCCCGATCTCACACACATGTACCCGATCTCTCACACATGTACCCGATCTCACACACATGTACCCGATCTCACACACATGTACCCCGATCTTACACACATGTACCCCGATCTCACACACATGTACCCCGATCTCACACCCATGTACCCGATCTCACACACATGTACCCTGATCTCACACACATGTACCCCGATCTCACACACATGTACCCCGATCTCACACACATGTTCCCCGATCTCACACACATGTACCCCGATCTCTCACACATGTTCCCCGATCTCACACACATGTACCCCGATCTCTCACACATGTTCCCCGATCTCACACACATGTACCCCGATCTCACACACATGTACCCCGATCTCACACACATGTTCCCCGATCTCACACACATGTTCCCCGATCTCACACACATGTACCCCGATCTCACACACATGTACCCCGATCTCACACACATGTTCCCCGATCTCACACACATGTTCCCCGATCTCTCACACATGTTCCCCGATCTCACACACATGTACCCCGATCTCACACACATGTACCCCGATCTCACACACATTTTCCCCGATCTCACACACATGTTCCCCGATCTCACACACATGTTCCCCGATCTCACACACATGTTCCCCGATCTCACACACATGTTCCCCGATCTCACACACATGTACCCCGATCTCTCACACATGTTCCCCGATCTCACACACATGTACCCCGATCTCACACACATGTACCCCAATCTCACACACATGTTCCCCGATCTCACACACATGTTCCCCGATCTCACACACATGTACCCCGATCTCACACACATGTTCCCCGATCTCACACACATGTTCCCCGATCTCACACACATGTACCCCGATCTCTCACACATGTTCCCCGATCTCACACACATGTACCCCGATCTCACACACATGTTCCCCGATCTCACACACATGTACCCCGATCTCACACACATGTTCCCCGATCTCACACACATGTACCCCGATCTCACACACATGTACCCCGATCTCACACATGTACCCCAATCTCACACACGTTCCCCGATCTCACACACATGTTCCCCGATCTCACACACATGTTCCCCGATCTCACACACATGTACCCGATCTCACACACATGTACCCCGATCTCTTACACATGTTCCCCGATCTCTCACACATGTACCCCGATCTCACACACATGTACCCGATCTCTCACACATGTACCCGATCTCACACACATGTACCCGATCTCACACACATGTACCCCGATCTTACACACATGTACCCCGATCTCACACACATGTACCCCGATCTCACACCCATGTACCCGATCTCACACACATGTACCCTGATCTCACACACATGTACCCCGATCTCACACACATGTACCCCGATCTCACACACATGTACCCGATCTCACACACATGTACCCCGGCCCGGACTGGGACAAAAAACAGGCCCGGGCATTTTAGACTGAGCAGCCCGGGGGGGGGGGGGGCGCGGCGACGGCAGTTAACTATGGGATGTGGGGTTCCATCACCTTGTACCTCTGGACCCCTTTACATTACACAGCCCCCACAGTTTGTTACACAGACACCTCCTAACAGTTCTGGACCCCCTGAATGTTACACAGACCCCCCTACACTACAGAACCCCCTCTACAATACAGACCCCACCTACAGTACAGACCCCCCCTACATTACAGCCCCCCTCTACAATACAGGCCCCCCTACGTTACAGACCCCCCTACATTACAGACCCCCTCCCTACAGTACAGACCCCCCCCACACTACAGACCCCCCTACATTACAGACCCCCTCTACAATACAGACCCCCCCTACAATACAGAACCCCCCTACAATACAGACCCCCTACATTTCAGACCCCCCAAAAATACAGAACCCCCTATATTACAGAACCCCCTACATTACAGACCCCCCTACATTTCAGACCCCCTTCAATACAGAACCCCCCTACATTACAGACCCCCTACAATACAGAACCCACCTAAATTTTTAGACCCCCTACAATACAGAACCCCTTTACATTACAGACCCCCCTACAATACAGACCCCCCTACATTATAGCCCCCCCTACATTACAGAGACCCCCTACAATACAGACCCCCCCTACAATACAGACCCCCTCTACAATACAGAACCCCCCTACATCTCAGACCCCCCTAAAATACAGAACCCCTACATTACAGACCCTCCTACTTTACAGAACCCCCCCTATATTTCAGATCCCCTTCAATACAGAACCCCCTACATTACAGACCCTCTACAATACAGAACCCCCCTACAATACAGACCCCCCTACATTACAGACCTTCCCTACAATACAGAACCTCCCTACATTTTAGACCGCCTACAATACAGAACCCCCCTACAATACAGACCCCCCTTCAGACCCATAATGTACCTCAGATCAGCGCTGGACTGCATGTTGGGTCCCCTCCCCCTGTGTGGACATAAAGGAGGAGAGAGAGGCGGCTTCACTCTGCTCGGCTGTGTGAGACAGCCGAGCGGAGCCGAGACTTATCAGATCATCAGTGCCGCGGCCACCTTGCCAGAGAGAAGGGGGCAATTGCGGGTCCCGGCCCCCTGATGTGCCGACGGGTGTCACTGTCACTCGAGTGCGGCTCCGAATCGCAGCTGAGAGTGCACTGGGGCAGTGGCGTCACTAGGGTTGGTGTCACCTGGTGCGGCAAAACATGGTGTCACCCCCCTCCTGTCTATCCTGCCCAGCGCCCTGCAGGCAGCGCACGGTCACGAGGCGCACCCCCAAATGACCCCTGTAAATTAAAGTATTGGGCCGGTTGGGGTAATATAGGGCAGGCTGGGGTGGTATAGGGCAGGGTGCGGTGGCATAGGGCAGGGTGCGTTGGTATAGGGCAGGCTAGGGTGGTATAGGGCAGGGTGCGGTGGCATAGGGCAGGCTGGGGTGGTATAGGGCAGGTTGCGGTGGCATAGGGCAGGTTGCGGTGGTATAGGGCAGGTTGGGGTGGTATAGGGCAGGCTGGGGTGGTATAGGGCAGGCTGGGGTGGTATAGGGCAGGTTGCAGTGGCATAGGGCAGGCTGGGGTGGCATAAGGCAGGTTGGGGTGGCATAGGGCAGGCTGGGGTGGCACGCATAGGACAGGCTGGGGTATGGTGCCAGGTTAGGACTCTATGTAGTGACATGTGCAGCAGTAACTTACAGCATGACTGGAGATGAAGACACTCTGGCTGCCGTGTTCTCCTTTCTTTCTCCTTCAGCTGTGGGATCAGCCAGAGTGAACGAGTCTGTGGGAGGAGTGGAGGGGCAGCCACACCCCCAGCTCCGCCCACCAACTCTGGCTGCCTTCGGAGATGATGGGGAAGACGTGACATGATGCCCTTCGCGGGCCGCCGCGGCCCACCGGGCATTTGCCCGGGATGCCCTATGGCCAGTCCGGGCCTGCATGTACCCGATCTCACACACATGTACCCGATCTCACACACATGTACTCCGATCTCACACACATGTACCCCGATCTCACACACATGTACCCCGATCTCACACGCATGTACCTGATCTCTCACACACATGTACCCCAATCTCACACACATGTACCCGATCTCACACACATGTACCCCGATCTCACACACATGTACCCGATCTCACACACATGTGCCGATCTCACACACATGTACCCGATCTCACACACATGTACCCCGATCTCACACACATGTACCCCGATCTCTCACACATGTACCCCGATCTCACACACATGTACCCCGATCTCTCACACATGTTCCCCGATCTCACACACATGTACCCCGATCTCACACACATGTACCCCGATCTCACACACATGTACCCCGATCTCTCACACATGTACCCGATCTCACACACATGTTCCCGATCTCACACACATGTGCCGATCTCACACACATGTGCCGATCTCTCACACATGTACCCCGATCTCACACACATGTACCCCGATCTCACACACATGTACCCCGATCTCACACACATGTACCCGATCTCACACACATGTACCCCGATCTCACACACATGTACCCCGATCTCACACACATGTACCCGATCTCACACACATGTTCCCCGATCTCACACACATGTACCTGATCTCACACACATGTTCCCCGATCTCACACACATGTACCTGATCTCACACGCATGTACCTGATCTCTCACACACATGTACCCCAATCTCACACACATGTACCCGATCTCACACACATGTACCCCGATCTCACACACATGTACCCGATCTCACACACATGTACCCGATCTCACACACATGTACCCGATCTCACACGTATGTACCCGATCTCACACACATGTACCCGATCTCACACACATGTACCCCGATCTCACACCCATGTACCTGATCTCACACACATGTACCCTGATCTCACACACATGTACCCGATCTCACACACATGTACCCCGATCTCACACACATGTACCCCGATCTCACACACATGTACCCGATCTCACACACATGTACCCCGATCTCACACACATGTACCCCGATCTCACACCCATGTACCTGATCTCACACACATGTACCCGATCTCTCACACATGTACCCGATCTCACACACATGTACCCCGATCTCACACACATGTTCTCCGATCTCTCACACATGTACCCGATCTCACACACATGTACCCGATCTCACACACATGTACCCCGATCTCACAAACATGTACCCAATCTCACACACATGTACCCGATCTCACACACATGTTCCCGATCTCACAAACATGTACCCCGATCTCACACACATGTACCCGATCTCACACACATGTTCCCCGATCTCACACACATGTACCCGATCTCACACACATGTACCCCGATCTCACACACATGTACCCCGATCTCACACACATGTACCCGATCTCACACACATGTTCCCCGATCTCACACGCATGTACCCCGATCTCACACACATGTACCCGATCTCTCACACATGTACCCGATCTCACACACATGTACCCCGATCTCACACACATGTACCCGATCTCTCACACATGTACCCGATCTCACACACATGTACCCCGATCTCACACACATGCACCCGATCTCTCACACATGTACCCGATCTCACACACATGTACCCGATCTCTCACACATGTACCCGATCTCACACACATGTACCCCGATCTCACACACATGTACCCGATCTCTCACACATGTACCCGATCTCACACACATGTACCCCGATCTCACACACATGTACCCCGATCTCACACACATGTTCTCCGATCTCTCACACATGTACCCGATCTCACACACATGTACCCGATCTCACACACATGTACCCCGATCTCACAAACATGTACCCAATCTCACACACATGTACCCCGATCTCACACACATGTACCCGATCTCACACACATGTTCCCCGATCTCACAAACATGTACCCCGATCTCACACACATGTACCCGATCTCACACACATGTTCCCCGATCTCACACACATGTACCCGATCTCACACACATGTTCCCCGATCTCACACACATGTACCCGATCTCACACACATGTACCCGATCTCACACGCATGTACCCGATCTCACACACATGTGCAGACGCTGCGTGTCTCTGAAGGTCCCGGAGAAGGACAAGAGACCAGAGGCGCGGCGCTGCACATGTGCTGGATGGAAAACCAGAAAGAGGAATTTCAAGATGGCGGCACGGGAGCCGACAGATGCCAAGAGAATGAGAGCTGCAGGGAAGACAACGCCGGACTCCATGGACCAGAAAATATTATAATACAGGGAAAGGTTTTAGAAAGATTTCTTGTTACTTTGATGGAGTGAAGTTCCTCTTTAAGGAACAATGTATTCTATTATCCCTTAGCAGTCCTCATATGTGTTGGAATAGAGGGGAGGTGTTCTGTAGTTCACAGAGATAGCAATGTAACTGATAACAGTGCAGTGAAGGCAGAGAGCAACATTTCAGGGGAAAAAAACGTAAAATTTAGCTGATCCCTAAAATTCAGTGTAGAAAGGGAGGCCCGGAATGAAGGGACAGAAAAGACAGTAATGGAGGGCCGGGCATGACAAAGTGGAGAGGACGGACAGGTAGGGGTTAACAGAAAATAGAAAGAAGGGAGAGGGAGGAGGTTAAGTTGTTTTTTAATGAGGGGGAGGAGCGCTTTAAATATCAGGGGGTGGGTACGTCCATCATTCAGGGACTGATAGGGAGAGGAAGTTTTTCCCACCCACCCTCCCTGTTGTTTTGGTGTTTGTCTGGCTGTTGTTTTCTTGTTTTTCAGGTCGGAGGGAATACGGTCGGCGCAACAGCTGTGTGATGGCGGTGTCTTTGGTCTTTGACGGTGGCAGACAAACAGATGGTATGGAAGTGGTGGGGGGCTCAGCGGTGGTATGTGCCCCTCTGGTGTATTCCAGTGGAATGGTGTCCGCTGGAGTACGAGTATGGTTGCACTGCGGGAAGGGGTTGTCTCCGAGCTGTTATACGGCTGGAGGCCTGGTATGGTTCAAAAATTTGGTACCGCAGTGTATTGGTGTAAAAAGGGGTTCAAAAGTGCAGGGGTACCGTCAGAGACCAACAGACTGGGAGTTATAATGTTTATGTGTGTTAATAAAGTTATTGAAGAAATATAATTTTATACTGGAGTTTGCTACCTAATATTGTTTTAATAAAAAAGGCTGTTGTGGCCAGTTATACTCCAACTCTGGTGTGGTCTAAGTTACTATAGATTGGCTAAGATAAGGTAGCGGTTAAATAAGGGGAGCTGGTACAGGTAAGGTGTGGGGAGGTATCTCGAGTACACTGGTCAAGTTCTCCGGCCTCCTTCAGTCTAATGAGAACTTCCAGGGATAGCGGACATCCTTCTGTATGTGGGGGGTGCAAGGTGGATAAAGTTATTGGGCGCCAGACACTTCTTAGATGTTTATTTCTCTTACAAACTTTTTGTGATAGAGGATTAGGACCAGGACACCCTTAGGTAGTTGTAAGATTAATTGTCAGACTCCAAGACTTCAACAGGAGGACAGCCATGCAGGGAAAGGCCTCCAGCAAGACACCACATCTGCATGTGCAGGAATGCTGTCTCCTATGGCAACCGTCTTTAACAGTTCCTAACATAAACGTAACATTTCCTTTCTCTTTCACTACAATCAGTCCTTGTAGTTCTTCAGCCCACTGAGCTCCCCGTCTCTCACTAGACGATTGACTGACTCTGAATCCCTGGAGCTCCTCCAATCATCACTGTAGTATCTTCCTCAAGTGTCACCCCCCTCCCCCGCTCCTCTGCTCGGTCCCTGGCTGGGCACACAAGGCGGCTCTGCAAGTGTCTCCTCCGCTGGTTGGGTCCCTGGCTGGGCACACAAGGCTGCTCTGCAAGTGTCTCCTCCGCTGGTTGGGTCCCTGGCTGGGCACACAAGGCTGCTCTGCAAGTGTCTCCTCCGCTGGTTGGGTCCCTGGCTGGGCACACAAGGCTGCTCTGCAAGTGTCTCCTCCGCTGGTTGGGTCCCTGGCTGGGCACACTAGGCGGCTCTGCAAGTGTCTCCTCCACTGGTTGGGTCCCTGGCTGGGCACACAAGGCTGCTCTGCAAGTGTCTCCTCCGCTGGTTGGGTCCCTGGCTGGGCACACAAAGCGGCTCTGCAAGTGTCTCCTCCGCTGGTTGGGTCCCTGGCTGGGCACACAAGGCTGCTCTGCAAGTGTCTCCTCTGCTGGTTGGGTCCCTGGCTGGGCACACAAGGCGGCTCTGCAAGTGTCTCCTCCGCTGGTTGGGTCCCTGGCTGGGCACACAAGGCGGCTCTGCAAGTGTCTCCTCCGCTGGTTGGGTCCCTGGCTGGGCACACAAGGCGGCTCTGCAAGTGTCTCCTCCACTGGTTGGGTCCCTGGCTGGGCACACAAAGCGGCTCTGCAAGTGTCTCCTCCGCTGGTTGGGTCCCTGGCTGGGCACACAAGGCTGCTCTGCAAGTGTCTCCTCCGCTGGTTGGGTCCCTGGCTGGGCACACAAAGCGGCTCTGCAAGTGTCTCCTCCGCTGGTTGGGTCCCTGGCTGGGCACACAAGGCTGCTCTGCAAGTGTCTCCTCTGCTGGTTGGGTCCCTGGCTGGGCACACAAGGTGGCTCTGCAAGTGTCTCCTCCGCTGGTTGGGTCCCTGGCTGGGCACACAAGGCGGCTCTGCAAGTGTCTCCTCCGCTGGTTGGGTCCCTGGCTGGGCACACAAAGCGGCTCTGCAAGTGTCTCCTCCGCTGGTTGGGTCCCTGGCTGGGCACACAAGGCTGCTCTGCAAGTGTCTCCTCTGCTGGTTGGGTCCCTGGCTGGGCACACAAGGCGGCTCTGCAAGTGTCTCCTCCGCTGGTTGGGTCCCTGGCTGGGCACACAAGGCGGCTCTGCAAGTGTCTCCTCCGCTGGTTGGGTCCCTGGCTGGGCACACAAGGCGGCTCTGCAAGTGTCTCCTCCGCTGGTTGGGTCCCTGGCTGGGCACACAAGGCGGCTCTGCAAGTGTCTCCTCCACTGGTTGGGTCCCTGGCTGGGCACACAAGGCGGCTCTGCAAGTGTCTCCTCTGCTGGTTGGGTCCCTGGCTGGGCACACAAGGCGGCTCTGCAAGTGTCTCCTCCGCTGGTTGGGTCCCTGGCTGGGCACACAAGGCGGCTCTGCAAGTGTCTCCTCCACTGGTTGGGTCCCTGGCTGGGCACACAAGGCGGCTCTGCAAGTGTCTCCTCCGCTGGTTGGGTCCCTGGCTGGGCACACAAGGCGGCTCTGCAAGTGTCTCCTCCGCTGGTTGGGTCCCTGGCTGGGCACACAAGGCAGCTCTGCAAGTGTCTCCTCCGCTGGTTGGGTCCCTGGCTGGGCACACAAGGCAGCTCTGCAAGTGTCTCCTCCGCTGGTTGGGTCCCTGGCTGGGCACACAAAGCGGCTCTGCAAGTGTCTCCTCCGCTGGTTGGGTCCCTGGCTGGGCACACAAAGCGGCTCTGCAAGTGTCTCCTCCGCTGGTTGGGTCTGTTCTGTCTCAACTACAAAGCGATAAAGTTCATCTCCAGGTTTAAGCAGGCCTTACTCAAGCTGGTTTGATATTCATCCCTTGCATCGATACAGGCAGTTTAACTCAATGAATAAACTCACAGTTAGGACGACAGACGATGAATCCTTTCGAATGTTCCGTTTAATGATGGATATTCATAGGTAGAAAAACGTTGCAGTTGTAAGCCACATGTAAGATGTTTAGCATGGAAGATATACAGGAGTAATGACCAGAATCAGGAAGTGGAGGAGACATATAAAGAACTACGGTGAGAGAGAGAGTTCAGCTAGAAAGAAGGGGACAGATCTTAAAGACACAGAGCAAGAATAATCACATAGTGTAACACAACACTCCCCGTCTGAAATCTTTAGATTTCATAACCTTAAACTAAAATATATATTTTCAAAAAGTCCAATACTGACGAATGTCCTGGAACCTGTAATGAAAAACATGCAACAAGCAAATAATAAGTTCAACAGGATGAAGAACATAAAGTCACAGTATGATGTCTTCAAATAATTCCAAAGTTCTGAGTAGAATCTGTAGATGGCAGCAATGTACTCCCCGCCGTGCCAACAGCATGGCTAGTCCTTGCACAAGTCACTCACCTGGCAAAAGGAGTACTAACTCTGTAATTGGTCGACTAAAGGTTCGTGTCGATCCTCCCTTGGTTACCTTGACTTCTACCTTCCGGACTTTGTTATCGTCGCTGGGCATAACTTTAGTAATAAGACCCATAGGCCACTCATTCCGACAAACTTCCTTGTCTTTTAGAAGGATGAGGTCTCCAACCTTAAGATTCGGCTTAGATGCTTGCCATTTGTTACGACCTTGAAGGTGGTGAAGATACTTTTTCTTCCAGCGATGCCAGAACACATTGGCTAGATGCTGCACCTGCTTCCATTGATGCCTGTAATGGTGTGACCGCAGCTTCTGTTTTGTACTTACAGAAGTGTGGAGTGAGGTGTTCACAGTTCTTATTTCCTTATCATCTTCAGGGTTTACTAGCCCATAGGTGGTGTCAATAGGGAGTAAGTAAGAGTCTTCACACAGAAACCTTGGAGGTGACAGCCATAAGCTGTCCTGAAGAGCGGCAGGTGACACGGCTCTGGTCCCACAGTCAGCTGGGTTGAGTTCAGTGGGAACGTGATGCCATTGACTTGGTAGAGAGAATCTCTTGATACGTTCATCCCTGTTGCTGACGTACACATAAAATTGTTTTGTTTGGTTGTTTATGTAACCAAGTACTACCTTACTGTCTGTATAGAAGGTGAAAGAATCAATTCTAGTGTCCATTTCACTTCGTATGACCTCTGCAATTTCTACTGCTAGCACGGCTGCACAAAGTTCAAGTCTTGGTATGGTATGTGCAGGCTTGGGAGTGAGTTTTGCCTTGCCTAGGACAAAACTACAGTGTGATTCTCCATTCAGTTCAGAGGTCTTCAAATAGGCTACTGCAGCAATAGCTTCAACTGATGCATCAGAGAAAATATGAATCTCTCTCTGGTTAGCAGTTGAAGTGGATCCTGGAACATAGCAACGGGGAATCTGAAGTTTTTCTAGTGACTTCAAAGAATATCTCCACCTTTCCCACTTGTGTTGATTCTCACTAGGCAAGGGAGTATCCCAGTCTATGTTCTCAGTAGACAACTGTCTTAGTAAAATCTTACCTTGAATGGTAACTGGAGCAAGGAAACCCAGTGGGTCATAGATGCTATTCACCACGGACAGGACTCCTCTCTTAGTGAAGGGTTTGTCACAAGTTGACACTTGGAAGGTGAATTTGTCTTGCTTGATGTTCCACAACAAACCCAGACTTCGCTGTACAGGAGGCACATCTGTACCTAAGTCAAGGTTTTTTAGACTAGTGGCATAGTCCTCAGAGTGAAAGGCATTCATAAGTTCCTGGCTGTTGGATATAATCTTGTGCAGTCTAAGGTTTGCTACAGACAGCATCTCCTTTGTTCTGGTGAGAAGATCATTTGCTTCTTTAGCAGTTGGAAAGGACTTAAGTGCGTCGTCAACGTAGAAGTTTCTTTCAACAAATTGACGGGCATCAGTCTGAGCTGTTCTCCTTAGCCCATAAGTTGCCACTGCTGGGGAAGGACTGTTACCGAAGACATGTACCTTCATGCGATAATCTATAACTTCCTTGTTGAGGTCATTGTCCTTGTGCCATAGAAACCTGAGGTATAGTGATGAGCCGAACACCCCCGGGTTCGGTTCGCACCAGAACCCGCGAACGGACCGAAAGTTCGCACGAACATTAGAACCCTATTAAATACAATGGATGCGAACGTTCGGATTCTAAAGTGCTAATTATAACAACTATTATCCATGTTATTGTCCGAAACAGAGTTTGGGAACCCGGGTTCTGCACCAGGGGACATGTATCAATGCAAAAAGAAGTTTTAAAAACGGACGTTTTCCGGGAGCAGTCATTTTAATTAAGGAATAAAGTGAAAAAAAAAAGTCAAATATTCCTTTAAATATCGTACCTGGGGGGTGTCTAAAGTATGCCTGTGAAGTGCCACGTGTTTCCCGTGTTTAGAACTGTCCCTGCACAAAATAACATTTCTGAAGGAAAAAAAAGCCATTTAAAACTGCTTGCGGCTTTAATGTAATGTCTGGTCCCGGTAATATGGA
Source organism: Rana muscosa (assembly GCA_029206835.1). NCBI lineage: Eukaryota > Metazoa > Chordata > Amphibia > Anura > Ranidae > Rana > Rana muscosa. Next base: position 278,094,628 of record CM055120.1, on the reverse strand, counting down.
TGAAAATCTTTAAGAAAAATGGCATAGCTACCCCATGACCCCCCCCCCCCCCTACCCCAGCCCATTACCAGCCCCTTTGGGTCTTGTATGAATATTAAGGGGAACCCCGCACATAAAATAAAAAAGGCCCTATATACTCTGAACAGCCGTATACAGGCGGTGCATACAAGACAGGGACTGTAGGTTTGTTCTTATGTAGAATGTGTTTGTAATTTTGAACAGGTACATTGTTGAAGTGTAGCTCCAGCCCAAAAATCTATTTTTAAACTTTTTGGAAAACATAGGTAAGGGTTATCACCCCTGTAACATTTGTTTTGCTGTCTGTGCCCCTGTTCAGAACATTTCACCTCACTTTCCGTCCCAATGACAACTGTTTTTGAAATGTGGTGTTTTTATTGAAACAAGGATTGGTGATAAAGCATCAGTACAGAGGAGACACTTTTCTCCCATATTAATTCTTACAGGAGAGAATTTTCCTTCCAAGGGGTAGATTTCCCCTCACTTCCTGTTGTCTTCTTGCGTTTGCAAGTAGGAGTCGTTTGTAAGTTGGATGTTTGAAAGTAGGGACCTGCCGTATATACTCTGCAGAAATTGGCCCCTTAGGTGTTGGTGTTGGCACAACACTGTAAGCCCTCAGAGTTACTCTTGGTTGGTGCTGGAACGCCCTGCTGTCAACTATTATATCAGGAATTGTAATAACATATAATTGTTGATCAGTGGTAGTAAAAATTGGGCCTTTGATGGTGGTGCTGGTGCCACAACACTGTAAGGCCTGACAGTTACTCTTGGTGGGCGCAGCAATGGGCCCTGCTGTGAATTATTCGATCAATAATTATAATTGCATGCCCCTGTTGAACAGGGGCTGAAAAATTTGGCCTTTGGTGGTGGTGGTGGTGGTGATGGTGGTGCTGGTGCCACAACACTGTAAGGCCTGACAGTTACTCTTGGTGGGCGCAACAATGGGCCCTGCTGTGAATTATTAGATCAATAATTATAATTGCATGCCCCTGTTGAATAGGGGCTGAAAAATTGGGCCTTTGGTGGTGGTGGTGGTGGTGATGGTGGTGCTGGTGCCACAACACTGTAAGGCCTGACAGTTACTCTTGGTGGGCGTAGCAATGGGCCCTGCTGTGAATTATTCGATCAATAATTATAATTGCATGCCCCTGTTGAATAGGGGCTGAAAAATTGGGCCTATGGTGGTGGTGGTGGTGGTGATGGTGGTGCTGGTGCCACAACACTGTAAGGCCTGACAGTTACTCTTGGTGGGCGCAGCAATGGGCCCTGCTGTGAATTATTAGATCAATAATTATAATTGCATGCCCCTGTTGAACAGGGGCTGAAAAATTGGGCCTTAGGCACTGGTGGCACAACACTGCAACCCCTCACAGATACTGTACTTGGAGCACAGCAATGAGGCCTGTTGCAAAGTATTGCATCCAAAATTTTAATTACACGCCCCTGTTAAACAGGGGCTGAAAAATTGGGCCTTAGCCACTGGTGGCGTCACCCATAAACCAAAATGATCTTCCAAGCTATCATCATTAATCATATCATTGAGGAGGAGGAGGAGGATAGCCAGTCAACATAACAGCACAGGCACTCAGCATCAGCATCAGTCTTGAAGGGATGTGACATTTTAAAATCAATTAGTCTGTTATATCAGCATCAGGTGTGTGGTAGCTGGTGGTGATCCAAGACTGGTTCATCTTGATGAAAGTCAGTCAATCAACCGAGTCGGTTGACAGGCGCACCCTGTGATCCGTGACAAATCCTCCAGCAGCACTGAATGTGCGTTCTGAAAGAACGCTGGATGCAGGACAGGCCAGTAGCTCAATTGCATACTGTGCAAGCTCTGGCCAGTGATCCATCCTCAAGACCCAGTAAGCCAGAGGATTTTCGGTGGGGAAGGTGTCCAAGTCTGACCTTGCCCCTAGGTATTCCTGGACCATGTATATCAGACGCTGGCGATGGTTGCTGGAACTGATCATACTTTGGGGCTGCGGACTAAAGAATTGTCTGAACGCATCGGTCAGACGGCCACCTTCCCCACCGCTCCTTCTTTGACTGCCCGAAGCCTCAGCAACTCGTTGTCCAGGACCAGGAGTTTGTAACCTCCCAGTCTCTGGGAACGCGTTGCACAGACCTTTCTGCAAGGCCTCCCGGAGTTGTCTCATCCTCTGCTCCCTCTGCGACGGTAACATAAGGTCCGCAACCTTACCCTTGTACCGTGGATCAAGGAGAGTGGCCAGCCAGTAATGGTCCCTCTCCTTGATCCGAAGAATACGAGGATCCTTCCGCAGACTTTGCAGGATCAGGGAGGACATGCAGCGTAGGTTAGCTGAGGCATTCAGTCCGGAGTCCTCTGGGTCACTAAGGACGACATGATCCGCAGCCACCTCCTCCCAGCCACGTACAAGTCCACTGGTTTCTTGGGACTGTAAATCATCCCTAAAAGACTGCTGCTGATGATGCTGAGTGCCAGCCTCCACCTCCATGCTGACACAATCCTCCTCCTCCTCCTCCTCCTCCTCCTCCTTCTCTTCCTGTGCGATGGGTGGGACAGAAGGAACACTGTCTGGGTAAAGGGGGCCTTGAGAGGCAAGGAAGTCCTCCTCTTCCTGCCTCTGTTCTGCCTCAAGTGCCCTGTCCATTATTCCACGCAGCGTGTGCTCCAACAGGTGGACAAGAGGTACAGTGTCACTGATGCATGCACTGTCACTGCTCACCATCCTCGTGGCCTCCTCAAATGGTGCCAGGACAGTGCATGCATCCCTGATCATGCCCCACTGGCGTGGTGAAAAAAACCCGAGCTCCCCTGACCCTGTCCTGGTGCTGTAGTCGCACAGGTACTCATTGATGGCCCTCTGCTGCATGTGCAGCCGCTGCAGCATGGCCAACGTTGAGTTCCACCTGGTGGGCATGTCACATATAAGGCGGTTCTTGGGCAGGTTCAACTCCTTTTGCAGCTCAGCCAGGCGAGCACTGGCATTATAAGATCTGCGGAAATGCACACAGACTTTCCTGGCCTGCCTCAGGACATCCTGTAAGCCCGGGTACCTGCCCAAGAACCGCTGCACCACCAGGTTAAGGACGTGAGCCATACAGGGCACATGGGTCAGTTGTCCCTGTCGGAGGGCGGAGAGGAGGTTGGTGCCATTGTCGCAAACCACCATTCCTGGCTTAAGCTGGCGTGGCGTCAACCACCTCCCGGCCTGCCCCTGCAGAGCAGACAGGACCTCTGCCCCAGTGTGGCTCCTGTCCCCCAAACACACCAGCGCAAGCACGGCATGGCATCTTTTTGCCTGCGTACTTGCGTAGCCCCTTGAACGCCTACGGAGCACCGCTGGTTCCGAGGACAAACCACAGGAAGAGGCCATGGAGGAAGAAGAAGAGGAGGGGGTGGAGGAGAGAGGTGTGTCACAACCAGTAGTAGCATTTTGGAGGCGTGGCGGTGGAACAACCTCCAACACTACTGCACCTTGTCCTGCATCCTTCCCAGCTGCCAAAAGAGTGACCCAATGGGCCGTGAAAGAAGGGTAACGTCCCTGTCCATGCCTGCTGGACCATGAGTCAGCGGTAATATGCACCTTACCGCTGACCGCCCTGTCCAGCGAGGCCAAGACATTGCCTTCCACATGCCTGTAGAGAGCCGGAATCGCCTTCCGTGCGAAAAAGTGGCGTTTGGGAACCTGCCACTGAGGAACCGCACATTGCACAAACTCACGGAAGGGGGCCGAGTCTACCAACTGAAAAGGCAGCAGTTGAAGCGCTAGCAATTTAGCCAAGCTAGCATTCAACCGCTGGGCATGTGGATGGCTGGGAGTGAACTTCTTTAGACGGTCCAGCAGCTGGGGCAGGGAAATTTGCCTGCTAGAATCGGACGTTGGTGTACTGCTAGCAGAGTGGCCGCAAGTACTTGGCTGTGACACACCTAATTCTACACCTTCATTCCTCTCAGTGCAGGTTTCAGAGAGGACTGAAGGTATACTGGGGTTGGAGATCCCAGCTGATGCGGTGCAAGAAGAGGTCAGCTTTGTTCTTTGGTGTGGGTCTTTAAGGTAGGCTTGCCAACGAGCTGCATGGCAGGTCCACATATGTCTGATCAAGCATGTGGTGCCCAAGCGGCTGATGTTTTGGCCACGCGATATACGCTTGAGACATATGTTGCAAACAGCAGCTGTGCGATCTGATGCACTAGCCTCAAAAAAGGCCCACACCAAAGAACTTTTTGAATGACGGGCAGAGGCAGCGCCCTGCACAGGCGGAGCTCTGCGGTGTGATTCCGTCGGTGTGCTGCCCATACGCTGGCCACTCAAGGGCATCCTGCCTCGTTGGAGATGTGCCTCCTCCTCATCCTCCTCCTCCTCCTCTCTCCTATTAGGCACCCACGTGGAGTCAGTGACCTCATCATCCCCTCCCTCCTCATCACTGGAGCCAATCTGGCAGTATGCTGCAGCTGCTGGAGCATGACTGCCAGATTGGTGTCCTTCTTGAGCATCCCCTCTCTCTGCTCTCACGCTACTGCCTTCCTCTAGCTGGGTATCATCATCAGATACTTCGAAACGCTGGGCATCCTCCTGGAGCATGTACCCAACACTGTGCTCAAACAGTTCGGGGGACTCCTCAGGAGGAGGACATGGTGGGTCTAGGGAAGGATTGACTAATGAAGATAATGATACCAGAGAAGAGGACGCTTTGGAAGCTGCTTTGCCAGTACCCTGAGCCTGGGTGAGAGAGGATGAGGAGGATGAGGTGGGCTTGGTCATCCACTCTACCAAGTCTTCGGCATGATGTGGCTCAACATGTCCAGCTGCCGAAAAGAAGGACAAGCGTGTCCCATGGCCATGTGCTGATGACAATGCACCGCGTCCACGACCAGCACTGTTGCCCCCAGACACAGAGCCTGCTTGCCCTCTTTTTTTGCCTCCTGACTGTCTGCCTCTCCTTGTTTGCCTTCCAGACATTTTAATGGATGGCCTGCAGGGAGATGGGAAAAAGAGCAATAAGGGCTACCTTCAGGTGTATACTGTGCAGGAGGCTTAGCAACAATGACACTGACACTGTCCCCTGCCTATCCTTCTCTGTCCCTAAACTCAAGGATTTCAAATATGGTTCAGCAAAATTGGTTTAGAACAGAATAGCACACTGACACTTTCCCTCACTGTCCTACTCTGTCCCTACAAACAAGATTTAGCACAGAATAGCACACTGATAGTTTCCATGAGTGTCCTTCTCTGTCCCTAAACTCAAGGATTTCAAATATGGAACAGCAAAATTGGTTTAGAACAGAATAGCACACTGACACTTTCCCTCACTGTACCTCTCTGTCCCTAAACTCAAGGATTTCAAATATGGTTCAGCAAAATTGGTTTAGAACAGAATAGCACACTGTCTGTTTCACTCACTGTACCTCTCTGTCCCTAAACTCAAGGATTGAAAATATGGTTCAGCAAGATTGGTTTAGAACAGAATAGCACACTGACACTTTCCCTCACTGTACCTCTCTGTCCCTACAAACAAGGTTTAGCACAGAATAACACACTGACACTCTCCCTACCTATCCTTATTTGTCCCTAAACACAAGGAATCCAGGATTAGTAAAGGAAAAAAAATGACACTGTCCCTGCCTATGCTTCTCTTTCCCTACTCCGGAACACACTACACAAGGCCGCCGCGCTGGCGGCCTTTTATAGTGTGGGGCGTGTACTAAACCCCCTCAGCAATAATTGGCCACAGGCATCCTGCCTGTGGCCAATCATTGCTCTCCTCGCTGCCGGCGCTGTGATTGGCCAAGCATGCGGGGTCACAGTGCATGCTTGGCCAATCACAGCGCCTGGATGACACTGCGATGGCGTAGTGCATTGTGGGCCGTTCGCGTCACTCGAATTTGGCGCGAACGGCCCAAATCGTTCGATCTTCGTCGAACGATCGAACAGCCGATGTTCGAGTCGAACGTATGTTCGACTCGAACACGAAGCTCATCCCTACTGAGGTAGTTTCTGTTGTCTTCTCTGACGATGAAGCAGTGAAACATCTGTTGAATGTCGGCCATTACTGCTACAGGCTCTTGTCTGAAACGAATCAAGACTCCTATTAGACTGTTGTTCAAGTTGGGTCCAGTAAGGAGCATGTTGTTAAGAGAAACACCTTTGTGCTGAGCACTGGAATCAAAGACAACTCTGATTTGGTCTGGTTTGCGTGGGTGATACACGCCAAAGGATGGAAGGTACCAGCATTCTTCTCCCTCCTTTAGTGGGGGAGCAGGCTCTGCATGATCTCTGTCAAATATATTTTGCATAAAGTCCACAAAGTGCTTTTGCATCTCTGGTTTCCTGCTTAAGTTTCGCTTTAAGGAGGAGAATCTACTGATGGCCTGCTGTAAGTTGTTGGGCAATCTCTCCCTTGGGAGACGAAAGGGTAGGGGTGCTACCCAGTTATTGGAGTCATCTTGAAAGAACTCATTGTCCATTACCTTGATGAATTCTTTGTCTTCCATTGAAGGAGCCAGTATGTCATCTTCACTGGTTGCTTTAAACATTGTAGAGCCGAAGTCGCCATCATGGCAGGAGAAAGGGCTTGTGTCACCTGAGATACCATGTTGCCATTCGTGGCTGGCTATCTTCTCTTTCACCCAGTAGTGATGTGGGTATGGCTCAAAGTAAGTGTTTTGGCCATTTGGCAGAACATTTGTCTTGAATGACGAAATGTTGGTAGGTCTTTTCATTTTGCCTATGCAGACATTGCCTATGATGACCCACCCTAGATCCGTGCGCTGGGCAAATGGGGCATCTGGGGGTCCACTGACTTGTCTGTGTACCTTGTGAACTCTTAGAATGTCTCTTACTAACAGAAGAAGGATCTGAGCATCTTTGTCAAGCGGCGGTATCTCATTTGCTATTACCTTGAGGTGAGGGTGATGGAAAGCAGCAGCTGGAGTAGGGATTTCTTCCCTGTTAGCAGGTATCTGATTGCACTCAACAAGTGTAGGTAAGGGTAATTGCAAGTTACCTTTGAGAGAAGATACAATGAGTCCATGAGCCCTTCTTCCAGAAACCTCTATAGTTCCACTGCAGGTACCCAAGGTGTAAGGATGAGCTTCGCCTTTTATTTCAAATAGATTGAACAATTCCGATTTTGCAAGTGATCGATTGCTCTGATCGTCTAAGATAGCATATGCCTTTAGAGACTTTTCTGGTTGATCCTTGTGGTATATGTTCACCAAGCATATCTTAGCACAGGACTTACCACAGCCGTCTTCTCCACAAACTTCAGTGCAGGATGAAGAAATGATGGTAGAATTAGGCACTTGGTCTGTATTCTCCCCGCCATACGTTAACCTGGGAGGAGTGTTGGCAGGTTGTGCAGAGCTGGGCTCAAGAGGATGGAGGGCTTGCACATGTTCTTCAGAGCCACACTCTATGCACTTGATGGACACATTACAGTCCCTTGCAAAATGTTCTGTAGAAGCACAGCACCTGAAACATACCCTAAATGTCTTTAAAAGCTCCTTGCGCTCTTCCAGAGGCTTTTTCCTAAAGCCGATACATTTATTGAGGGGGTGTGGCTTCTTGTGTATGGGACACTCTCTGTTAGGGTTTTCAATCTTCCTACTCTGTTTGTTCGTGGCCAGAACTGTGGTAGGAGTGGGAAGGATGTCAGTCTTTTTCACGGACACTGGGCCTCTATGGTTTCTATAGTTGCCCTGAAGACTGGTACTCTTAGGAAAGGGTGAGAAGAGGCTGTACTCATCGTAGGAAAAACTTGGATCGTTCTTGGTCTCTGCAATTTCCCTGATGAATTCACAGAAGAAACAGAATGGAGGGAAGGAAACCTTGTTCTCTCTTTTGTATGATGACCCTAGTGCAGTCCATTTCTCTTGCAAACCATACGGGAGCTTGGAGACAATTGGGTTTACCCCTCTTGGAGTGTCAAGGTAACTGAGTCCAGGTAGTTTTGGGTCTGTCTTGGCTAGCTGAAGCTCAAGGAGAAGGTCACTCAGTCTCTGGAACTCCTTGTTGTCCTTACCGGATATCTTTGGGAAAGTTTCCAGACGCATGAACAAAGCATTTTCTATAGCTTCTGGACTTCCATAACTTTGCTCTAGTCGCTCCCATGCAGCTGTGAGGCCTGCAGTAGGATTGTCCATGAAAACCGATCTTAATGGCTTAACACGTGCAGCAGATAGAGGACCAAGCCATTTGATCAGCAGATTCAATTCTTGATCAGCTGTAATGCCAATATTGCTGATTGTAGTTCTGAAGGCACATTTCCAACTTCTGTAGTTCTCAGGTTGGTCATCAAAACTTGTAAGGCCAGTCTTTGTGAGCTCTCTGCGAAGCATGTACCTCACAAACTCTTCTGTCTCAGTTGTCTCCGCCTTTATGTGTGATGCTGTTGGCTGTATGGTGCTGATTGCATTATCTTTGACATTGTTGTTAAAGGACACAGGGAAATATGGTGCAGCAGATGCATCCAGGTGAGTTGCTTGCTTGAAGTCAGTTGTTCCAATGGTACGTTGATTCAAGGCTGTACCGATGATTGGAGATTGATGACTTGCTTGAAGCTTGCGCTGATGTTCTGTGACGTATGAAGGCAGGCAAGGTAGGCAGGTAGGAAATGCAGTGGAGTGATTTTGAGTGCAGGAAGTTGCTGGAACCTCTTTAACTTGAAGCTGTGAAGGAGTCTCTATGTAGCCGGGAGCATTGGAGACAATGGAGTGTGCACTGCAGTGGCTTAGGACATAGTCTTTAGTGCGTTTGAGGGGGTCTTCCATATCTGCTATGTTTAGGTTAATGCTGTCTTTCTCACTTGCACCTTCGTCTGCACTGATAGCTTGCTGTAGGACCCTTAGCTTTGCCATAGCTGCGTCATGTTTACACTGTTCATTTAAGGTTTCCATTGTTGCTCTTTGACGGGCTGACTGAGCTTCCGACTCTGCTCTTTGACGTGCTGACTGCGCTTCCGACTCTGCTCTTTGACGTGCTGACAGCGCTTCCGACTCTGCTCTTTTTTCTGCATATGCCACCTGCACTTTGCTGGCTTCCACTTCAGCGCGGGCATTAAAAAGTCGCTCACTGAGTGTTGAGTATCTTGAACTATGGGATCTTGACGAGTTTTTAGAACGTCTGGTGGAAACAGATCTGTGAGATGCAGTGTCCTGTAACAGCTTTATTTTTGCTTCTGCCTTTAATCTGGTTTGCTGGATAAAACTGTCTCTTTCAAGATTAAGAATGTTGACCTGCTTTAACTGCCTCATAGCATTTTCTGACTTCATGTTTTGTAAGACATTAGTGAATTTGATGCTGGAAAGCTGATAAAGCTCATATGAGGCGGAAAGTTGTTTAATGGTGCCCTCTAGTGTCAGTAGTTCACGTTCAACAGACACTGTATTGGCTTCAGCAAGGATTTTCTCCCAGGCTAATTCCAAGCTATTTGACAATTCAGTCCTTGAAGCTTCATAATTCTCCATTACTTTCCAAGTGGGTTTAACTGAGCGTTTGGGTAACTCAGTTTCTTCAGGAACTTGTGGGGAGGTAGATGTGAGTTCACATGCAGAAGCTTGGTCACTCATGATAGCAGACTGACTGTGAAAGCAGGCAGGATCTGTGTGCTGAAATATGACACTGTGCAGATTGTCTCAGGCTATAAGGCTGCCATGTGCTGCTCTGTCCCTTCTGTCTTGCTATGAGGGCAGTAAATCTTGTCTGTTTCAGTACTGACATGCAGAAATCTTGTAATTAGGCTGTGAAACTCCGTTTTTCTACTGTTCTGTCTCAACTACAAAGCGATAAAGTTCATCTCCAGGTTTAAGTAGGCCTTACTCAAGCTGGTTTGATATTCATCCCTTGCATTGATACAGGCAGTTTAACTCAATGAATAAACTCACAGTTAGGACGACAGACGATGAATCCTTTCGAATGTTCTGTTTAATGATGGATATTCATAGGTAGAAAAACGTTGCAGTTGTAAGCCACATGTAAGATGTTTAGCATGGAAGATATACAGGAGTAATGACCAGAATCAGGAAGTGGAGGAGATATATAAAGAACTACGGTGAGAGAGAGAGTTCAGCTAGAAAGAAGGGGACAGATCTTAAAGACACAGAGCAAGAATAATCACATAGTGTAACACAACAGGGTCCCTGACTTGATCACCGCCTGAAGTTTCCAGATTCTTCACCGTCCCCGGTTGGTGAGAATTCTGCTCCGGTATTTGCTTCAGTTACTCCCTGTGGTCCCCGGTAACAAGGTGGAAGGTCCCTTACTGGCGACAGCTTTTCCTCTACCTCCGACCACGACAGCTTCTCCTCTACCTCCGACCACGACAGCTTCTCCTCTACCTCCGACCACGACAGCTTCTCCTCTACCTCCGACCACGACAGCTTCTCCTCTACCTCCGACCACGACAGCTTCTCCGGCCGGCAGAACCGTCACCTTTGATTGGACTGCAAGCCGCAATCCCAACCCTGCACTGCTCTCTTACTTCTGGATAGGCCTCAGACAGCCTGACAGCCAGATGTGTCCGGGATAGGCCCAAACTCCGGCCTAGCAGCCCGGACAATACGACACGCGTCCACCCAGACAGCCATCCAGGTGGCACAGAACATCGATCACCTGACCTCACCCAAATATATAGGATCTCCCAGCAGGCCAAGGGATTCAAGAAAACCCCTGCCCATTGGCTGAGACACCCCATTTACCCATAACCTGACCTTGGGGTGCCCTTCTTATATCTAATACCACCAGATACCCGGCCACCTAGTGGTAGTATTAAGAAGTGCAACAAGGCCAATTTTAGGGAGAAATCAATAGATGTCTAACAATCAACCCGGATAACGACTCCTGGCAAGTAAATTTGTGAGGAGCCTCCTGCCTAATCTCCAGGGTGTGACATCAGATTGGAGTCCTTGTCATGTTCTGACTCGGTGTTGGTTTCAGCGTTGTGTTTGGGCCGCATGCCACGATTCTTTGGAAGTTGTGACATAGAGGGACTTTATGAGTTAGTGAAGAGCAGCGTTGTCATTGGGCCTTCTTAGGACTATCTCAGCGAGTATGACGCGGCGACCATTGCCGTTTAATTATCTGGCGCTGTTGTCTCGGATCGATGGCAGGTGGCAGCAGGTCCATCTCTCCCGCCTCTTTTCTCTATCTAGAACTTGCCAAGAAGGATTAGGCTCCTGTCAAGGTCACTCAGTATTGGGAGTGCGAAGCGGCAGATAAGCGCCAGGCTTTAGAGGCCGTCAGAGTGCCTGTCCACCATCAGCGGAATGACGGTGACATTCCTGAATGTGAGGCCTGACATCCGCCGCTGGAACCAATGACACAAAGCCGATAGGCACGGCGATGTCACCAATCCAGATACTCAGAACGTTCACTTCTATTCCTCAAACAACCAATCAATATGAGGTCAGGAGATGGATCCGCCACTTCCAGCAGATGTTGTCAGAGATTAGACGACGACAAGCAGCAATCCGCTCATTAATGGATGGAACTTATATATCGCCATCAGAAGGATGAGCCACGTTCACTTCCAGACGGGGAACCCATCAGGAGTCTACGAACCCCAAACTTAGTGGAGAACCCCATTAAAATCTATGGGAGGTCAATCTTTTTTCTGGAAAGTTTTTGTTATGGATAAGAAACAAAGTATTACAATTATTATAAAGGGCGTGGGGGCCGTGCACTGCCAAAGGGGACATGTGGCCCCATGGAGGTGGAGCTTATTCCATAGGGCCAGACATGTGTGAACCTGTGTTTGTGCTTGAAGAGCGATCTATATCGCACCCCCAGTAGGAAGTCTAAACTCCGGTTCTTGTGCTAACAATCAGGAGCGGGAGGACCTGCCCTCGATCACTGTGGATGCCTGTGATTGGCTATCACTGTGGGAACTAGCAGTAGAACCCTCCTCTGTACTTCTCCTATGAATGGAAAATCTGATACATTGTCTCTGAGAGGAAAACGTAAATAAAATAAAGATAAAATAGAGAGATTGTGGCTTCATCCAGGCCAGTGTCAAGGTCAGGGTTGGGTTAGAAAGGGGGTGAGAGTTGGGAGCACCAACCCTTTCTATGGTTCAGACACCGAGGAGAACTAACCCTTCCATGGTTCATCAGACACCGAGGAGGACTAACCCTTCCATGGTTCATCAGACACTGAGGAGGACTAACCCTTCCATGGTTCATCAGACACCGAGGAGGACTAACCCTTCCATGGTTCATCAGACACTGAGGACTAACCCTTCCATGGTTCATCAGACACTGAGGAGGACTAACCCTTCCATGGTTCATCAGACACCGAGGGGGGCTAACCCTTCCATGGTTAATCAGACACTGAGGAGGACTAACCCTTCTATGGTTCATCAGACACCGAGGAGGACTAACCCTTCCATGGTTCATCAGACACTGAGGAGGACTAACCCTTCCATGGTTCATCAGACACTGAGGACTAACCCTTCCATGGTTCATCAGACACTGAGGAGGACTAACCCTTCCATGGTTCATCAGACACTGAGGAGGACTAACCCTTCCATGGTTCATCAGACACTGAGGAGGACTAACCCTTCCATGGTTCATCAGACACTCGGGAGGACTAACCCTTCCATGGTTCATCAGACACTCGGGAGGACTAACCCTTCCATGGTTCATCAGACACTGAGGAGGACTAAGCCTTCCATGGTTCATCAGACACTCGGGAGGACTAACCCTTCCATGGTTCATCAGACAATCAGGAGGACTAACCCTTCCATGGTTCATCAGACACTGAGGAGGACTAACCCTTCCATGGTTCATCAGACACTGGGGAGGACTAACCCTTTCTATGGTTCAGACACCGAGGAGGACTAACCCTTCCATGGTTCATCAGACACTCGGGAGGACTAACTCTTCCATGGTCCATCAGACACTGAGGAGGACTAACCCTTCCATGGTTCATCAGACACTCGGGAGGACTAACCCTTCCATGGTTCATCAGACACTGAGGAGGACTAACTATTCCATTGTTCATCAGACACTCGGGAGGACTAACCCTTCCATGGTTCATCAGACACTGGGGAGGACAAACCCTTCCATGGTCCATCAGACACTGAGGAGGACTAACCCTTCCATGGTTCATCAGACACTCGGGAGGACTAACCCTTTCATGGTCCATCAGACACTGAGGAGGACTAACCCTTCCATGGTTCATCAGACACTGAGGAGGACTAACTATTCCATGGTTCATCAGACACTCGGGAGGACTAACCCTTCCATGGTTCATCAGACACTGGGGAGAACTAACCCTTCCATGGTCCATCAGACACTGAGGAGGACTAACTATTCCATGGTTCATCAGACACTCGGGAGGACTAACCTATCCATGGTCCATCAGACACTGAGGAGGACTAACCCTTCCATGGTTCATCAGACACTCGGGAGGACTAACCCTTCCATGGTTCATCAGACACTGGGGAGGACTAACCCTTTCTATGGTTCAGACACCGAGGAGGACTAACCCTTCCATGGTTCATCAGACACTGAGGAGGACTAACCCTTCCATGGTTCATCAGACACTTGGGAGGACTAACCCTTCCATGGTTCATCAGACACTGAGGAGGACTAACCCTTCCATGGTTCATCAGACACTGAGGAGGACTAACCCTTCCATGGTTCATCAGACACTGAGGAGGACTAACCCTTCCATGGTTCATCAGACACTCGGGAGGACTAACCCTTCCATGGTTCATCAGACACTCGGGAGGACTAACCCTTCCATGGTTCATCAGACACTCGGGAGGACTAACCCTTCCATGGTTCATCAGACACTGAGGAGGACTAAGCCTTCCATGGTTCATCAGACACTCGGGAGGACTAACCCTTCCATGGTTCATCAGACAATCGGGAGGACTAACCCTTCCATGGTTCATCAGACACTGAGGAGGACTAACCCTTCCATGGTTCATCAGACACTGGGGAGGACTAACCCTTTCTATGGTTCAGACACCGAGGAGGACTAACCCTTCCATGGTTCATCAGACACTCGGGAGGACTTACCCTTCCATGGTTCATCAGACACTGAGGAGGACTAACTATTCCATGGTTCATCAGACACTCGGGAGGACTAACCCTTCCATGGTTCATCAGACAATCGGGAGGACTAACCCTTCCATGGTACATCAGACACTGAGGAGGACTAACCCTTCCATGGTTCATCAGACACTCGGGAGGACTAACCCTTCCATGGTCCATCAGACACTGAGGAGGACTAACCCTTCCATGGTTCATCAGACACTGAGGAGGACTAACCCTTCCATGGTATATCAGACACTGAGGACTAACCCTTCCATGGTTCATCAGACACAGAGGAGGACTAACCCTTCCATGGTTCATCAGACACTGGCGAGGACTAACCCTTCCATGGTCCATCAGACACTGAGGAGGACTAACTATTCCATGGTTCATCAGACACTCGGGAGGACTAACCCTTCCATGGTCCATCAGACACTGAGGACTAACCCTTCCATGGTTCATCAGACACTCTGGAGGACTAACCCTTTCTATGGTTCAGACACCGAGGAGGACTAACCCTTCCATGACATCATCAGACACTGAGGAGGACTAACCCTTCCATGGTTCATCAGACACTGAGGACTAACCCTTCCATGGTTCATCAGACACCGAGGAGGACTAACCCTTCCATGGTTCATCAGACACTGAGGAGGACTAACCCTTCCATGGTTCATCAGACACCGAGGAGGACTAACCCTTCCATGACATCATCAGACACTGAGGAGGACTAACCCTTCCATGGTTCATCAGACATAGAGGAGGACTAACTCTTCCATGGTTCATCAGACACTCAGGAGGACTAACCCTTCCATTGTTCATCAGACACTCGGGAGGACTAACCCTTCCATGGTTTATCAGACACTGAGGAGGACTAACCCTTCCATGGTTCATAAGACACTCTGGAGGACTAACCCTTCCATGGTTCATCAGACACCGAGGAGGACTAACCCTTCCATGGTCCATCAGACACTGAGGAGGACTAACCCTTCCATGGTTCATCAGACACTGAGGAGGACTAACCCTTCCATGGTTCATCAGACACTGAGGAGGACTAACCCTTCCATGGTTCATCAGACACTGAGGAGGACTAACCCTTCCATGACATCATCAGACACTGAGGAGGACTAACCCTTCCATGGTTCATCAGACACTGAGGAGGACTAACCCTTCCATGGTTCATCAGACACTCGGGAGGACTAACCCTTCCATGGTTCATCAGACACTCGGGAGGACTAACCCTTCCATGGTTCATCAGACACTCGGGAGGACTAACCCTTCCATGGTTCATCAGACACTGAGGAGGACTAACCCTTCCATGGTTCATCAGACACTGAGGACTAACCCTTCCATGGTTCATCAGACAATCGGGAGGGCTAACCCTTCCATGGTTCATCAGACACTGAGGAGCACCAACCCTTCCATGGTTCATCAGACACTGAGGAGGACTAACCCTTCCATGACATCATCAGACACTGAGGAGGACTAACCCTTCCATGGTTCATCAGACACTGAGGAGGACTAACCCTTCCATGACATCATCAGACACTGAGGAGGACTAACCCTTCCATGGTTCATCAGACACTGAGGACTAACCCTTCCATGGTTCATCAGACACCGAGGGGGGCTAACCCTTCCATGGTTCATCAGACACCGAGGGGGGCTAACCCTTCCATGGTTCATCAGACACTCGGGAGGACTAACCCTTCCATGGTTCATCAGACACTCGGGAGGACTAACCCTGGACACTCGGGAGGACTAACCCTTCCATGGTTCATCAGACACCGAGGAGGACTAACCCTTCCATGGTTCATCAGACATTTGCCTTCATCATCATACCAGTTTCAGAGTCCCTCAGATCTCAATGGCTGGGGGAAGGGACAGCGACATCTCTTTTATCATTTCTATGACGATCTGTTTTCGTATTGTGGCAGTGTGCGAGTCCTTCTGAATATATTGATGAAGAAATAGAGAGTTGGCGTAATGAGAAACACAAATTGATTGATATATCAGGAGACATGAAATGCGGGAGGGAGGGGGAGGGGGACACAAATGCAGAAGGCTGAAGAAGGGAGTTAAAGTAGGAAAGATGAATTGATTTTCGGAAGGATAGATGGGAAGATTTGGCTCAAGTGAATTAGGGAAAGTTAATTGATTCTGACAGAACAAGACATGCTGCAACCTTTCCGCCCGCCTGGGATCGCTTCTCGGGACCTCTGCCGCTAGAAACGCGTGGAGTCCGTCTGCTTCATCCACTGCAAACTAAAGGAAAGGAAACGCTATTTCTTTCTCTGATTTATTTTGTGATCCTTCATTTCTAAGAGGTGAATTTATAAAGAAATTCAGAGCTAGTCGTCTTATAAAACCGCATGTCCATTCGTTCTGTGTGAATGCCGTGAAATGTTTTTAGTCTATTTTCTCTTCAGGTTGAATGTTTCCAGTACAAGGGATCGGTTTAGGAAGATACACATTATGGCCACTAGTTGGAGGATGATCATAAATAAGCATTTATTTCCTGTTCTATCTCCAGGTCTCATTCTATTCTTTGTACAAAATGGAGTAAATCAGGAAAATAGCGCATTATGGCCACTAGATGGAGCTGATGATTTACATATTTATTTCTTATGATCATCAGCTCCATCTAGTGACCATATTGTGCTATTTTCCTGATTCACTCTTCTCTGTGTGAAGAATAATATTCAAACTTGAAATAAAATAACCGAATAACATTAGTTTGTGTCCGTGTGTAATACCCCTCCCCCTCCCCCCTCTGCATGGGGTAGAGAAGGAAAATGACTCCAAAACTGGGAATTTGATGCATTGCGAGTCGAATAATATACTAGGGGGAGGGGCAGAGACACCTCACCTGTGATTTGCATATTTTGAGGGGGAGGAAGAAATAACCCCATTCATGGTTCTTTAGGAATACAATGTAACAATATTATAAGTCCGATTATTACAATCAAAGTTACAATGTATTGGGATCGGTTCTTTAATCAATCGTTGTCCTTCAATCTGCACAGAAACATAAAAGTTAAAGCCCAACTCCGGACACAACGTAAATATTTAACACTTTTTTTGTAAATTAATGTAAATATAGTAACCAAAGTGCTATATACACTATATACCCTCACCTATATATATATATATATATAGACCAAAAAAAAATAGGCACTGGGTTTGTTCACGGGAAGGCGGGCACTGCCATGGGGGACAGGTACCAATGTACAGCGGGGGAGGGTCTATTCATGGGGACAGATACCAATGTACAGCGGGGGGAGGGTCTATTCATGGGGACAGATACCAATGTACAGTGGGGGAGGGTCTATTCATGGGGACAGGTACCAATGTACAGCGGGGGAGGGTCTATTCATGGGGGACAAGTAAAATTGTACAGCGGGGGAGGGTCTATTCATGGGGACAGGTACCAATGTACAGCGGGGGGAGGGTCTATTCATGGGGACAGGTACCAATGTACAGCGGGGGAGGGTCTATTCATGGGGGACAAGTAAAATTGTACAGCGGGGGAGGGTCTATTCATTGGGACAGGTACCAATGTACAGCGGAGGAGGGTCTATTCATGGGGGACAAGTAAAATTGTACAGCGGGGGAGGGTCTATTCATGGGGACAGGTACCAATGTACAGCGGGGGAGGGTCTATTCATGGGGACAGGTACCAATGTACAGCGGGGGAGGGTCTATTCATGGGGACAGGTACCAATGTACAGCGGAGGGGGGTCTATTCATGGGGGACAGGTACCAATGTACAGCGGGGGAGGGTCTATTCATGGGGACAGGTACCAATGTACAGCGGGGGAGGGTCTATTCATGGGGGACAGGTACCAATGTACAGCGGGGGAGGGTCTATTCATGGGGGACAAGTAACAATGTACAGCGGGGGAGGGTCTATTCATGGGGACAGGTACCAATGTACAGCGGGGGAGGGTCTATTCATGGGGGACAGGTACCAATGTACAGCGGGGGAGTGTCTATTCATGGGGGACAGGTACCAATGTACAGTGGGGGAGGGTCTATTCATGGGGGACAGGTACCAATGTACAGCGGGGGAGGGTCTATTCATGGGGGACAGGTACCAATGTACAGCGGGGGAGGGCCTATTCATGGGGGACAGGTACCAATGTACAGCGGGGGAGGGTCTATTCATGGGGACAGGTACCAATGTACAGCGGGGGAGGGTCTATTCATGGGGGACAGGTACCAATGTACAGCGGGGGAGGGTCTATTCATGGGGGACAGGTACCAATGTACAGTGGGGGAGGGTCTATTCATGGGGGACAGGTACCAATGTACAGCGGGGGAGGGTCTATTTTTTGGAAGCCAGGCACTGGCATGGGAGGACATGTACCTTGGCGATACCCATGAACCTGCACCCCTTCTCTAATGACAGATATTGGAATGAATTGACAGTCATGGACGCGTCTCCTCATCACTGATATCGGCACACTTCTTCCTCAGACATATATTTAGGAAAGTAAAGAACCCTCCCCCTCCTCCCCATCCTCCTCCTCTTGCTCCTCCTCCATATGAGACGCGTTTCTTCCCGAGTGACTCTTTATAACAAAGTGTGAGTCCTTCCCGGAAACTTTTGGAGTTTTTCCTCCTAAATGAAGAGAGATCTGGGCGACGTCATCCCGTCATTACCATGAATCGGTGGAGCGTGACGCCCGTCATACATCATAGGAGGCTCCCGGGAGAAGGAGAACGACGGCGCCTGATGTCACCACTCAATGTAATTTATAGGGGTGTGTTGGGATGGCATCCATAATGTATGGCGGGAATCCTCCTGGATATACGGCGATTGGCGCAATGTGTGGGAGAGACAAGGAGACGCCATTAGAAGGTCATCATATCATCTGCAGTAATGACGCCGCGGCCGGATAATGGCGTCTTCAGCGCGATATTCTGCGCCAAAATCATTCCCTTTTCTTTAATAAAATGATCACGTTTTCCTCGTTATTTCACTTCCCGCGTTATCATCATCACAGATCGATCGCAAAACTTATCAGAAAATAAATAAACCCCGAGGACCCAGAGAGGCCAACAATATCCATGTGACTGGTCCGGGAATATTCCCAGTCTCTGTGTGACCGGTCCGGGAATATCCTCCGTCTCTGTGTGACCGGTCCGGGAATATCCTCCTTCTCTGTGTGACCGGTCCGGGAATATCCTCCTTCTCTGTGTGACCGGTCCGGGAATATCCTCCATCTCTGTGTGACCGGTCTGGGAATATCCTCCGTCTCTGTGTGACCGGTCCGGGAATATCCTCCGTCTCTGTGTGACCGGTCCGGGAATATCCTCCTTCTCTGTGTGACCGGTCCGGGAATATCCTCCTTCTCTGTGTGACCGGTCCGGGAATATCCTCCTTCTCTGTGTGACCGGTCCGGGAATATCCTCCTTCTCTGTGTGACCGGTCCGGGAATATCCTCCTTCTCTGTGTGACCGGTCCGGGAATATCCTCCGTCTCTCTGTGACCGGTCCGGGAATATCCTCCGTCTCTGTGTGACCGGTCCGGGAATATCCTCCTTCTCTGTGTGACCGGTCCGGGAATATCCTCCGTCTCTGTGTGACCGGTCCGGGAATATCCTCCGTCTCTGTGTGACCGGTCCGGGCATATCCTCCGTCTCTGTGTGACCGGTCCGGGAATATCCTCCGTCTCTGTGTGACCTGTCCGGGAATATCCTCCGTCTCTGTGTGACCGGTCCGGGAATATCCTCCGTCTCTGTGTGACCAGTCCGGGAATATCCTCCGTCTCTGTGTGACCGGTCCGGAAATATCCTCCGTCTCTGTGTGACCAGTCCGGGAATATCCTCCGTCTCTGTGTGACCGGTCCGGGAATATCCTCCGTCTCTGTGTGACCGGTCCGGGAATATCCTCCGTCTCTGTGTGACCGGTCCGGGAATATCCTCCGTCTCTGTGTGACCGGTCCGGGAATATCCTCCGTCTCTGTGTGACCAGTCCGGGAATATCCTCCGTCTCTGTGTGACCGGTCCGGGAATATCCTCCGTCTCTGTGTGACCGGTCTGGGAATATCCTCCGTCTCTGTGTGACCGGTCCGGGAATATCCTCCGTCTCTGTGTGACCAGTCCGGGAATATCCTCCGTCTCTGTGTGACCGGTCCGGGAATATCCTCCGTCTCTGTGTGACCGGTCCGGGAATATCCTCCGTCTCTGTGTGACCGGTCCGGGAATATCCTCCGTCTCTGTGTGACCGGTCCGGGAATATACTCCGTCTCTGTGTGACCAGTCCGGGAATATCCTCCGTCTCTGTGTGACCGGTCCGGGAATATCCTCCGTCTCTGTGTGACCGGTCCGGGAATATCCTCCGTCTCTGTGTGACCAGTCCGGGAATATCCTCCGTCTTTGTGTGACCAGTCCGGGAATATCCTCCGTCTCTGTGTGACCGGTCCGGGAATATCCTCCGTCTCTGTGTGACCGGTCCGGGAATATCCTCCGTCTTTGTGTGACCAGTCCGGGAATATCCTCCGTCTCTGTGTGACCGGTCCGGGAATATCCTCCGTCTCTGTGTGACCGGTCCGGGAATATCCTCCGTCTCTGTGTGACCGGTCCGGGAATATCCTCCGTCTCTGTGTGACCAGTCCGGGAATATCCTCCGTCTTTGTGTGACCAGTCCGGGAATATCCTCCGTCTCTGTGTGACCGGTCCGGGAATATCCTCCGTCTCTGTGTGACCGGTCCGGGAATATCCTCCGTCTCTGTGTGACCGGTCCGGGAATATCCTCCGTCTCTGTGTGACCGGTCCGGGAATATCCTCCGTCTCTGTGTGACCGGTCTGGGAATATCCTCCGTCTCTGTGTGACCGGTCCGGGAATATCCTCCGTCTCTGTGTGACCAGTCCGGGAATATCCTCCGTCTCTGTGTGACCGGTCCGGGAATATCCTCCGTCTCTGTGTGACCGGTCCGGGAATATCCTCCGTCTCTGTGTGACCGGTCCGGGAATATCCTCCGTCTCTGTGTGACCGGTCCGGGAATATACTCCGTCTCTGTGTGACCAGTCCGGGAATATCCTCCGTCTCTGTGTGACCGGTCCGGGAATATCCTCCGTCTCTGTGTGACCGGTCCGGGAATATCCTCCGTCTCTGTGTGACCAGTCCGGGAATATCCTCCGTCTTTGTGTGACCAGTCCGGGAATATCCTCCGTCTCTGTGTGACCGGTCCGGGAATATCCTCCGTCTCTGTGTGACCGGTCCGGGAATATCCTCCTTCTCTGTGTGACTGTTCCGGGAATATCCTCCGTCTCTGTGTAACCGGTCCGGGAATATCCTCCGTCTCTGTGTGACCGGGCCAGGGAATATCCTCCGTCTCTGTGTGACCGGTCCGGGAATATCCTCCTTCTCTGTGTGACCGGTCCGGGGGAATATCCTCCTTCTCTGTGTGACCGGTCCGGGAATATCCTCCGTCTCTGTGTGACCAGTCCGGGAATATCCTCCGTCTGTGTGACCGGTCCGGGAATATCCTCCGTCTCTGTGTGACCGGTCCGGGAATATCCTCCTTCTCTGTGTGACCGGTCCGGGAATATCCTCCATCTCTGTGTGACTGGTCCGGGAATATCCTCCGTCTCTGTGTGACCGGTCTGGGAATATCCTCCGTCTCTGTGTGACCGGTCCGGGAATATCCTCCTTCTCTGTGTGACCGGTCCGGGAATATCCTCCGTCTCTGTGTGACCGGTCCGGGAATATCCTCCGTCTCTGTGTGACCGGTCCGGGAATATCCTCCTTCTCTGTGTGACCGGTCCGGGAATATCCTCCGTCTCTGTGTGACCGGTCCGGGAATATCCTCCGTCTCTGTGTGACCGGTCCGGGAATATCCTCCTTCTCTGTGTGACCGGTCCGGGAATATCCTCCGTCTCTGTGTGACCGATCCGGGAATATCCTCCGTCTGTGTGACCGGTCCGGGAATATCCCCCGTCTCTGTGTGACCGGTCCGGGAATATCCCCCTATCCCCCGTCTCTGTGTGACCGGTCCGGGAATATCCCCCGTCTCTGTGTGACCGGTCCGGGAATATCCTCCTTCTCTGTGTGACCGGTCCGGGAATATCCTCCGTCTCTGTGTTACCGATCCGGGAATATCCTCCGTCTGTGTGACCGGTCCGGGAATATCCTCCGTCTCTGTGTGACCGGTCCGGGAATATCCTCCGTCTCTGTGTGACCGGTCCGGGAATATCCTCCTTCTCTGTGTGACCGGTCCGGGAATATCCTCCGTCTCTGTGTGACCGGTCCGGGAATATCCTCCGTCTCTGTGTGACCGGTCCGGGAATATCCTCCGTCTCTGTGTGACCGGGCCAGGGAATATCCTCCGTCTCTGTGTGACCGGTCCGGCAATATCCTCCTTCTCTGTGTGACCGGTCCGGGGGAATATCCTCCTTCTCTGTGTGACCGGTCCGGGAATATCCTCCGTCTGTGTGACCGGTCCGGGAATATCCTCCGTCTCTGTGTGACCGGGCCAGGGAATATCCTCCGTCTCTGTGTGACCGGTCCGGCAATATCCTCCTTCTCTGTGTGACCGGTCCGGGGGAATATCCTCCTTCTCTGTGTGACTGGTCCGGGAATATCCTCCGTCTCTGTGTGACCGGTCCGGGAATATCCTCCTTCTCTGTGTGACCGGTCCGGGAATATCCTCCGTCTCTGTGTGACTGGTCCGGGAATATCCTCCGTCTCTGTGTGACCGGTCCGGGAATATCCTCCGTCTCTGTGTGACCGGTCCGGGAATATCCTCCTTCTCTGTGTGACCGGTCCGGGAATATCCTCCGTCTCTGTGTGACCGGTCCGGGAATATCCTCCGTCTCTGTGTGACCGGTCCGGGAATATCCTCCTTCTCTGTGTGACCGGTCCGGGAATATCCTCAGTCTCTGTGTTACCGATCCGGGAATATCCTCCGTCTGTGTGACCGGTCCGGGAATATCCTACGTCTCTGTATGACCGGTCCGGGAATATCCTCCGTCTCTGTGTGACCGGTCCGGGAATATCCTCCTTCTCTGTGTGACCGGTCCGGGAATATCCTCCGTCTCTGTGTGACCGGTCCGGGAATATCCCCCGTCTCTGTGTGAACGATCCGGGAATATCCCCCGTCTCTGTGTGACCGGTCCAGGAATATCCCCCGTCTCTGTGTGACCGGTCCGGGAATATCCTCTGTCTCTGTGTGACCGGTCCGGGAATATCCCCCGTCTCTGTGTGACCGGTCCGGGAATATCCTCCTTCTCTGTGTGACCGGTCCGGGAATATCCTCCGTCTCTGTGTGACCGATCCGGGAATATCCTCCGTCTGTGTGACCGGTCCGGGAATATCCTACGTCTCTGTATGACCGGTCCGGGAATATCCTCCTTCTCTGTGTGACCGGTCCGGGAATATCCTCCGTCTCTGTGTGACCGGTCCGGGAATATCCCCCGTCTCTGTGTGAACGATCCGGGAATATCCCCCGTCTCTGTGTGACCGGTCCGGGAATATCCCCCGTCTCTGTGTGACCGGTCCGGGAATATCCTCTGTCTCTGTGTGACCGGTCCGGGAATATCCTCCTTCTCTGTGTGACCAGTCCGGGAATATCCCCCGTCTCTGTGTGACCGGTCCGGGAATATCCCCCGTCTCTGTGTGACCGGTCCGGGAATATCCTCCTTCTCTGTGTGACCGGTCTGGGAATATCCTCCGTCTCTGTGTGACCGATCCGGGAATATCCTCCGTCTGTGTGACCGGTCCGAGAATATCCTTCGTCTCTGTGTGAACGATCCGGGAATATTCCCTGTCTCTGTGTGACCGATCCGGGAATATCCCCCGTCTCTGGGTGACTGGTCCAGGAATATTCCCAGTCTCTGTGCGACCGGTCCAGCAATTGTCCTCAGAACATCGAACGTCCCACTTCTCCCAGCCGGCAGCTGATAGCGGGGGCTCCACAGATGGCAGCTGATAGTGGGGGCTCCACAGATGGCAGCTGATAGTGGGGGCTCCACAGATGGCAGCTGGTAGTGGGGGCTCCACAGATGGCAGCTGATAGTGGGGGCTCCACAGATGGCAGCTGATAGTGGGGGCTCCACAGATGGCAGCTGATAGTGGGGGCTCCACAGATGGCAGCTGATAGTGGGGGCCCCACAGATGGCAGCTGATAGTGGGGGCTCCACAGATGGCAGCTGATAGTGGGGGCTCCACAGATGGCAGCTGATAGTGGGGGCTCCACAGATGGCAGCTGATAGTGGGGGCCCCACAGATGGCAGCTGATAGTGGGGGCTCCACAGATGGCAGCTGATAGTGGGGGCTCCACAGATGGCAGCTGATAGTGGGGGCTCCACAGATGGCAGCTGATAGTGGGGGCCCCACAGATGGCAGCTGATAGTGGGGGCTCCACAGATGGCAGCTGATAGTGGGGGCTCCACAGATGGCAGCTGATAGTGGGGGCTCCACAGATGGCAGCTGATAGTGGGGGCTCCACAGATGGTAGCTGATAGCGGGGGCTCCACAGATGGCAGCTGATAGTGGGGGCTCCACAGATGGCAGCTGATAGTGGGGGCTCCACAGATGGTAGCTGATAGCGGGGGCTCCACAGATGGCAGCTGATAGCGGGGGCTCCACAGACGGCGGTGATCGCCCAGCACAGCTTCTACATCTTGTGAAATACATTTTCTGAAGATTTTTTGCAGACAATTTTGTGTTTGTTGTCGGGGGGGGGGGCAGTGGGGTGTCGCCCCTTCCCCCTGGCCTCCTGTGGAACCTCTCCTGCCGCCCTCTCTGGGCCATCTAGCTGCGCGTTCCGCCTGTGATTGCGGCTTATTGACGTTTGCTGAGGAATTTTTAAGAGGCGACACTTCCAGGAAGTCACTGGGAATATCGAACGCTGATAAATGGAGATAATGAACTCGGAATCATTAGAGGAGCTTTACAAATGTCACTCAGATTAGAGAAATACATCACAGGCCAGGGATCTCCGCTTCTGAGAGCCGGCAGAACTGACAGCCGACAGGTGACAGCCGACAGCGGCGCTCCAAGTGCCATAAAACACGCCGCTGTCCTTGAGTGCCAAATCCACAGCGTGCTCCACTACAAGGACATCAATAAAAGGGGCCCTCCCCCTACACCGAGAGGAGATATGTGCGACGTGACTGCATGGGGGCGGGGCATTCTTCCATTACAAGATTTCTGTGACAGGAGTCACTTTGGGCGGAGGGCCCGTGGACCCCGGAATCCCTTGGGGTGGTTGGGAAACCCTCGTTTCAGCTCCCCGTGCACCTCCTATGTGTAATTCACTCTGTGTTTTCAATAAAACAGTCCATGTTGAGCAACCAAACGAGTATTGCCTTGTTTGTGGTTGGAATATCTAGATTCAGACTGGGAGGAAGCGGTATACAGACAGTATGACGAAAGAACTCAAGCGGGGTGTGGAACGTTTCGTTACAATTTCCGTCTCTCATCTCTGTCCCACCTCCAACACACCTCAAATATGTCACGGTCCCTACCGGGTCATGCAGACGGCCAGGCGTGGTCACGCCCCAAGTGGCTCAAGGAGGTATTGAACCCTGGACTGTGTGGTTATTGCTTCCGTTGCTTTACCTCTGAGCCACACCTCAGTTCTCTATTCAGCCTCCTTTCCAGCTGAGCCCAGTTCTGTATGATGTGCCGAAAGCCTTTCTCTGGATCTCCCTGCAATCTGCACCGGTCTGTCAGCTGAGGAAGGAAACCTAATCAACTGGGTATAAAACACGGCCTCACTCTCAGTTCATTGTTCTGTCTCTATCATTGCCAAAGGTTCCTGCCCCTGACCCCTCCGGCTTCTGACCCCTCCGGCTTCTGACCCCTCCGGCTTCTGACCCCTCCGGCTTCTGACCCCTCCGGCTTCTGACCCCTCCGGCTTCTGACCCCTCCGGCTTCTGACCCCCCCCGGCTTCTGACCCCTCCGGCTTCTGACCCCTCCGGCTTCTGACCCCCCCGGCTTCTGACCCCCCCCCCCGGCTTCTGACCCCCCCCCCGGCTTCTGACCCCCCCGGCTTCTGACCCCCCGGCTTCTGACCCCTCCGGCTTCTGACCCCCCCGGCTTCTGACCCCCCCCGGCTTCTGCCCCCCCCGGCTTCTGACCCCCCCGGCTTCTGACCCCTCCGGCTTCTGACCCCCCCCGGCTTCTGACCCCCCCCGGCTTCTGACCCCCCCGGCTTCTGACCCCCCCGGCTTCTGACCCCCCCGGCTTCTGACCCCTCCGGCTTCTGACCCCCCGGCTTCTGACCCCCCCGGCTTCTGACCCCCCGGCTTCTGACCCCCCCGGCTTCTGACCCCCCGGCTTCTGACCCCCCCGGCTTCTGACCCCCCCGGCTTCTGACCCCTCCGGCTTCTGACCCCCCCGGCTTCTGACCCCCCCGGCTTCTGACCCCCCCGGCTTCTAACCCCCCCCGGCTTCTAACCCCCCGGCTTCTGACCCCTCCGGCTTCTGACCCCCCCACTTCTGACCCCCCCCGCTTCTGACCCCGGCTTGTTCTTCGTTTATCCGCACTTCTGGAATCCCTGACTACAGCTTTACCTCGACTATCCTTTGGCAAATTCCTGTCAAGCCCCCGTGCACAGACTCACAGCCCTGGTAGCTTCTTACCTTGTTACCGTGGGCTGTGTGTATTTGCCAGGGTGAGCACTGAGCATACAACTCTGCATTATGGACTCCAACCAAGGTAAGCCCTTACACAGCACACCTCCAACTCACCTCCAACTCACCTCAAACTCACCTTAGCCCCAAGGAGAGCAGTAATGCGGTGCGCATAGTGTGCCGCAGCAAAATGTGGGTGTGGCAAAATTAATCTTGCTGACATCATCGCCCTGACCCCCAGTGATGCCAATCCTGCCCCCAGATAGCTAACACAGCTCCTGGGCAACAACAGATTTGTGTGTGACTATCTTGGTTATTTGGGGAGCCCCAGTCTGAATAATGTGTCCGGGTTTCAGTCCACCTGAAACCCGGACACATGATTAAAATCCTGGACTGTCCGGGTGAAACCCGGACAGGTGGCAACCCTAGGAAATGTGGGGCCGGTGATGGGAGCCAGTGATGGGAGGGCCAGTGATGGGGGGGGGCTGTGATGGGAGCCGGTTAGGGGGTTGGGGGACCAGTGATAGGGGGCCACTGATGGGGGACCAGTAATGGGGGGGCGCTGATGGGGGGACCAGTGATAGGGGGCCGCTTAATGGGGGGGACCAGTAATGGGGGGGTGCTGATGGGGGGGACCGGTGATAGGGGGCCCCTAATGGGGGGGACCAGTAATGGGGGGGTTGTGGGACCAGTAGTAGGGAGCCGCTGATGGGGCCTCCGTGTTATGGATGCATCGAACGTCGCCGATATTTTGAATTACTGGTGGAGATTTGAGCCGAGCGTTCCTCAAGAAATCCATCAATACGTCATCCGGCGGAGAAGGACTTAGCGGGATCCAGAAGAGGAATATCAATTATCACCTGAACAGTCACCCAACACCCGCCAATTATCAGCCTGACTGGAGATATGAGGAGTGCGTCAGAAGGAGACGCGACATGTGACACACGTCATTAACACAAAGCGCCCCTAAAATGTCATCAGAGGAGGGCGGGGGAAAAAGTTACAAAATTGTGAGAAATTTGTGATGGGAGCCGAGCTCAGCAGAGAGCAGGGGAGGGGTGATGTGCCCTGCTTGTGTAGGGTTAAGGTCCGGGCCCTAAGCTCTGATGTGGCTCTTCTTAGTGGAGATGATGGGGTGGAAAGGGTTAAGGTTCGGGGGCCCTCAGCTCTGAAGTGGCTTTTCTCTTGGAGATGATGGGGTGAAGGGGCACCGGGCAAGGAAAAGCCAAATCTACAACCTGGGGGGGGTCACACTACAGCGACTCACCGGGAGGGTCACACTACAGCGACTCACCGGGGGGGGGGTCACACTACAGCGACTCACCGGGGGGGGTCACACTACAGCCACTCACCGGGGGGGTCACACTACAGCCACTTACCGGGGGGGGGATCACACTACAGCCACTTACCGGGGGGGGATCACACTACAGCCACTCACCGGGGGGTCACACTACAGCCACTCACCGGGGGGGATCACACTACAGCCACTCACCGGGGGGGGATCACACTACAGCCACTCACCGGGGGGGGATCACACTACAGCCACTCACCGGGGGGGGGATCACACTACAGCCACTCACCGGGGGGGGGATCACACTACAGCCACTCACCGGGGGGGGGATCACACTACAGCCACTCACCGGGGGGGGGATCACACTACAGCCACTCACCGGGGGGGTGTCACACTACAGCCACTCACCGGGGGGGTGTCACACTACAGCCACTCACCGGGGGGGGTTACACTACAGCCACTCACCGGGGGGGGTCACACTACAGCCACTCACCGGGGGGGGTCACACTACAGCCACTCACCGGGGGGGGGTCACACTACAGCCACTCACCGGGGGGGGTCACACTACAGCCACTCACCGGGGGGGGTCACACTACAGCCACTCACCGGGGGGGGTCACACTACAGCCACTCACCGGGGGGGGTCACACTACAGCCACTCACCGGGGGGGGTCACACTACAGCGACTCACCGGGGGGGGGTCACACTACAGCGACTCACCGGGGGGGGTCACACTACAGCGACTCACCGGGGGGGTCACACTACAGCGACTCACCGGGGGGGTCACACTACAGCGACTCACCGGGGGGGTCACACTACAGCGACTCACCGGGGGGGTCACACTACAGCGACTCACCGGGGGGAGGTCACACTACAGCGACTCACCGGAGGGTCACACTACAGCGATTTACCGGAGGGTCACACTACAGCGACTCACCGGGGTGGGGGTCACACTACAGCGACTCACCGGGGGGAGGTCACACTACAGCGACTCACCGGGGGGAGGTCACACTACAGCGACTCACCGGGGGGAGGTCACACTACAGCGACTCACCGGGGGGGTCACACTACAGCGACTCACTGGGGGGTTGACCATGGAAATACAACCCGCCACCCTCTGAGGATTCTATTCTATATTATAGAAAGTGTTTTGGCGACCAGA
This sequence comes from Rana muscosa, assembly GCA_029206835.1. Taxonomy (NCBI): domain Eukaryota; kingdom Metazoa; phylum Chordata; class Amphibia; order Anura; family Ranidae; genus Rana; species Rana muscosa. The sequence goes on along the minus strand of CM055120.1, from coordinate 278,065,549 downwards.
CAAATGTTTCTTGTTTCTCAGATCCGGAGGATGAGAAATAATCGGCGCTGTAATCACCCCGAATCGGGCGTCACTTCCTCAGACTTACCCCGGGTAGTTGCCCGGACACTTACCTGACCTGAAATAGAAGAAGCTCCTCCTCCGATGTCCCGGGAATTCTAATCTGAAAATTCAGACTTCTGCAAAGAAAAAAAAGTTGACTGGTAGCCCCTCCCCCACAACCCCCTATTGGTGACATTCAGGTCCTCAGTGTGTCGCCTCAAATGACCAGAAGGAGTCTGGAAGGGGCGGGGCACGACTTTCCAAACAAAAGTCAAAATTTGCATATTAGGCCCCCCTGGGGGAGGGTTGTCCGGACACTAATGTGGTCCCGGTCTGAAGCGCTGGCACCAATCGGGGGACCGGTGATAGGGGGCCCCTAATGGGGGGGACCAGTAATGGGGGGGTTGTGGGACCAGTAGTAGGGAGCCGCTGATGGGGACTCCGTGTTATGGATGCATCGAACGTCGCCGATATTTTGAATTACTGGTGGAGATTTGAGCCGAGCGTTCCTCAAGAAATCCATCAATACGTCATCCGGCGGAGAAGGACTTAGCGGGATCCAGAAGAGGAATATCAATTATCACCTGAACAGTCACCCAACACCCGCCAATTATCAGCCTGACTGGAGATATGAGGAGTGCGTCAGAAGGAGACGCGACATGTGACACACGTCATTAACACAAAGCGCCCCTAAAATGTCATCAGAGGAGGGCGGGGGAAAAAGTTACAAAATTGTGAGAAATTTGTGATGGGAGCCGAGCTCAGCAGAGAGCAGGGGAGGGGTGATGTGCCCTGCTTGTGTAGGGTTAAGGTCCGGGCCCTAAGCTCTGATGTGGCTCTTCTTAGTGGAGATGATGGGGTGGAAAGGGTTAAGGTTCGGGGGCCCCGGGGCCCTCAGCTCTGAAGTGGCTTTTCTCTTGGAGATGATGGGGTGAAGGGGCACCGGGCAAGGAAAAGCCAAATCTACAACCTGGGGGGGGTCACACTACAGCGACTCACCGGGAGGGTCACACTACAGCGACTCACCGGGGGGGGGGTCACACTACAGCGACTCACCGGGGGGGGAGTCACACTACAGCGACTCACCGGGGGGGTCACACTACAGCCACTCACCGGGGGGGTCACACTACAGCCACTCACCGGGGGGGGGGTCACACTACAGCCACTCACCGGGGGGGGTCACACTACAGCCACTCACCGGGGGGGGGTCACACTACAGCCACTCACCGGGGGGGGTCACACTACAGCCACTCACCGGGGGGGGTCACACTACAGCCACTCACCGGGGGGTCACACTACAGCCACTCACCGGGGGGGGATCACACTACAGCCACTCACCGGGGGGGTCACACTACAGCCACTCACCGGGGGGGGGATCACACTACAGCCACTCACCGGGGGGGGGATCACACTACAGCCACTCACCGGGGGGGGGGATCACACTACAGCCACTCACCGGGGGGGGATCACACTACAGCCACTCACCGGGGGGGTGTCACACTACAGCCACTCACCGGGGGGGTGTCACACTACAGCCACTCACCGGGGGGGGTTACACTACAGCCACTCACTGGGGGGGGTCACACTACAGCCACTCACCGGGGGGGTCACACTACAGCCACTCACCGGGGGGGGGTCACACTACAGCCACTCACCGGGGGGGGTCACACTACAGCCACTCACCGGGGGGGGTCACACTACAGCCACTCACCGGGGGGGGGGTCACACTACAGCCACTCACCGGGGGGGGGTCACACTACAGCCACTCACCGGGGGGGTCACACTACAGCCACTCACCGGGGGGGGTCACACTACAGCGACTCACCGGGGGGGGGGTCACACTACAGCGACTCACCGGGGGGGGTCACACTACAGCGACTCACCGGGGGGGGTCACACTACAGCGACTCACCCGGGGGGGGTCACACTACAGCGACTCACCGGGGGGAGGTCACACTACAGCGACTCACCGGAGGGTCACACTACAGCGATTTACCGGAGGGTCACACTACAGCGACTCACCGGGGTGGGGGTCACACTACAGCGACTCACCGGGGGGAGGTCACACTACAGCGACTCACCGGGGGGAGGTCACACTACAGCGACTCACCGGGGGGAGGTCACACTACAGCGACTCACCGGGGGGGTCACACTACAGCGACTCACTGGGGGGTTGACCATGGAAATACAACCCGCCACCCTCTGAGGATTCTATTCTATATTATAGAAAGTGTTTTGGCGACCAGACAAATGTTTCTTGTTTCTCAGATCCGGAGGATGAGAAATAATCGGCGCTGTAATCACCCCGAATCGGGCGTCACTTCCTCAGACTTACCCCGGGTAGTTGCCCGGACACTTACCTGACCTGAAATAGAAGAAGCTCCTCCTCCGATGTCCCGGGAATTCTAATCTGAAAATTCAGACTTCTGCAAAGAAAAAAAAGTTGACTGGTAGCCCCTCCCCCACAACCCCCTATTGGTGACATTCAGGTCCTCAGTGTGTCGCCTCAAATGACCAGAAGGAGTCTGGAAGGGGCGGGGCACGACTTTCCAAACAAAAGTCAAAATTTGCATATTAGGCCCCCCTGGGGGAGGGTTGTCCGGACACTAATGTGGTCCCGGTCTGAAGCGCTGGCACCAATCAGACTGTCAGCTTTACACCGAACCACACCGGGGGGGGAGGGGGTTGTCACCTGCCCAGGATTCACCAGGACAGTCCGGGTTTGGCGTCACGTGTCCCGGATACAGACTGCCTGATTCCCAGACACATTCCCCTCCCCCCCCAGCGATGCCGGCTTCCCTCCTCACATTCAGGGGAATCTACAGGGTCTGCACCCAATGCCCCTCCCCACCTCTCTAATCTCCGCCCCCTGTGTGTCTCCCCCTTCCCCCAGCGCCGCCGGCTTCCTTCCTCTCCTCTCTTGCTGGCAGCTGCTGCAGGCACACATGGGGATCAGCTTCAGGATAGAGAGCGGGGGCTGGTAAATATGTCATTTACCAGCCCCTTCCTTTTGTGAATGAACACAGGTAGTAATTGGTACATTGTGTCCATTCATAACTGAATGAACAGGAAGCCTCAGCACAGATCTCTTCCCATTCATTCCCTGTCCAGTGCATCGGAGGACGGAGGGACGGGGGTCTCTGTCCCAAAAGTGAGACATCAGGAGTCTGTAGCCCCCGAATATTTCACCCCTCCCCCCAACAGGGCAGGTAAAAATGTTTTGTTTTTTTATTCTAAAAATTGAAAAAAATAAAGAAATGAAGGCCAGAACTATTCACCGGAATGAGTCTTCCTTGGTGGGGGTGTAATATGTGTGTGCCGGGTGTGCCTGGGCACGCCCTAATCTCCACATGTGTATTAGTATTGTGTGACGGCAGGGAGGTCACATATATGTAGACACGCGTGTGTTTGTACCGCTGACACCCCCCAGCCCCCGCCCCTCCTCCTCCTAAACACAATATTCCATTCTTTCCTTTCCTTAAACATGTGCCTCCGAAAATGTCACCAGCCCAGGAGGAGTCAATTCCCGCCCACAGCCCCTCCCCATCACACATCATAGGCCTCTCCTCTTCTGGGAGTGTCTAATTACAGTCTATGCTCCTCCCCTCATTTCCTTACATCATTTCTGTAGCTGCCGGGGGAGGAGCAAAGGGGAATATTATGGAGGGTCACTGGTGAGTCTGCTGACATCACATCCAAGATGGCGGCCCGCAGTCGCAGGGCTTTGGGGAGATTGTTGGGATGAACGGTGACAGGTTCTCTTCTGGCTGGTCACCCCCCCCCCCCCCCCCCCCCACCGTCGGCCGTGTACCGCGCTGTCCCTGATTGGCTCCCCGGCACTCGGTGTCCTCTAATTACCAGGAAAGACTCGCGGATACATCAATATGCCAGAACTCATTCAGCCGCGCGCGGCAATGATAGATATGTTGTGTTTCCGCGCCGCGCACTCCGGGAACATTCCAAAATTATTTTTCCACAAGAAATGACATTTTATGAGTCTCTCCCCCTCCCCCACTCCCCTCCGACAACGCCGCGCCGGAGCACAACGAGGGCCGCCGAGCGATGGGACCGGAGGGACCGGCGTCTATTAGAACCGCGACATTTATGATTCCGCTACCAAGAAATATAAGGCCATTAAAGGAGCACTCCGGTCCAACTCTTCCCCCGCTCATGACTTCTGAGACTAGAGGGGGAGGGGGGCCCGGCTCGTGTCCGCAGAGCTCACAATCTAAGAGGGGGGGGCCCGGCTCGTGTGCGCAGAGCTCACAATCTAAGGGGGGGGCCCGGCTCGTGTCCGCAGAGCTCACAATCTAAGGGGGGAGGGGGGCCCGGCTCATGTCCGCAAAGCTCACAATCTAAGGGGGGGGGCCCGGCTCGTGTCCGCAGAGCTCACAATCTAAGAGGGGGGGGCCCGGCTCGTGTGCGCAGAGCTCACAATCTAAGGGGGGGGCCCGGCTCGTGTCCGCAGAGCTCACAATCTAAGGGGGGAGGGGGGCCCGGCTCGTGTCCGCAGAGCTCACAATCTAAGGGGGGGGGGGCCCCGGCTCGTGTCCGCAGAGCTCACAATCTAAGAGGGGGGGGGCCCGGCTCGTGTCCGCAGAGCTCACAATCTAAGGGGGGGGGCCCGGGCTCGTGTCCGCAGAGCTCACAATCTAAGAGGGAGGGGCCCGGCTCGTGTCCGCAGAGCTCACAATCTAAGGGGGGAGGGGGGCCCAGCTCGTGTCTGCAGAGCTCACAATCTAAGGGGGGGCCCGGCTCGTGTCCGCAGAGCTCACAATCTAAGAGGGGGGGGCCCGGCTCGTGTCCGCAGAGCTCACAATCTAAGAGGGGGGGGCCCGGCTCGTGTCCGCAGAGCTCACAATCTAAGAGGGGGGGCCCGGCTCGTGTCCGCAGAGCTCACAATCTAAGGGGGGGGGCCCGGCTCGTGTCCGCAGAGCTCACAATCTAAGAGGGGGGGGCCCGGCTCATGTCCGCAGAGCTCACAATCTAAGAGGGGGGGCCCGGCTCGTGTCCGCAGAGCTCACAATCTAAGAGGGGTGGCCCGGCTCGTGTCCGCAGAGCTCACAATCTAAGGGGGGGGGCCCGGCTCGTGTCCGCAGAGCTCACAATCTAAGAGGGGGGGGCCCGGCTCGTGTCCGCAGAGCTCACAATCTAAGAGGGGGGGGGCAAGTGATAGGAAAGATGATGATAATTATCAGGAACGAGATGATAGAGAAAGTAAAAATTCAGTTATTGGGTGGAGGTGGGATAGACTTCTCTAAAGAGATCAATGAAGGTAAACAGAGTAGGAGACAGCTGGAC